>JAWNGG020000009.1:1892500-2073859 GCA_036937485.2 Tetragonisca angustula | reverse complement strand
GACCTCGTTACGCATATACATACGTCTGACATTCTTTTCATTATAATGTCCAAGATTGAACGCGATCGTTATTCTGAAGTCAGGTTTTTCGCAATAATTTTCGTGCCGACGACAGAGGCAACAAAAGCGAAAGTCTGGCAAATTGTACATTTAATACAGTTTGCATTAATAATAAAAAAAGAAAAGTCTAGGTCAGGTTTGCGGACGAATCTTAGCACTTATAGTTACTCGCGTTATATATACAAACTGTTAACGAACAATTTCGCGAAACAAAGTCAAATTCGTTCTGAAGCTTGAAGCTCCTTAGGTTTAGACTTGTGTAAAGTCGTGGACGAGTCTTACAGTTACTCACATTAACGTTATTCAGACGTTATACACTGTAGTTAGTTTTGTCCGTGAGACAGAATCGAATTCGTTTTTGAAACTCGAAGCTTCCATTTTTCAAAATGCAACGTTCAGTTTTGAGTTTTTGCTTCTCACGCGAATGTTTCACCCGTTTGTCCAGTTAATTCAATTCTGTAGAGATAACAAAGAAAATAGAATTACTCGTCTTCAACAATTTACTGGACAAGAACACCGTACTTTATCGGAATGAAATTTTAACACTTTATCAGGTCAACTTTCGCGGATTCGATTTATCTATCTGAATGTGGAATCCTATTATACGAATGAGAAGTTATAGCAGCGGAATCAGTATTATACGAGTTGTGGATTCAGATAAACGGAAAATTCACGATCTTTCTGGCATTTAGAAACGCTTTAATGCGTTTTTGACACATTCTCCACTAAATTTCGGCAATAACCACGATAAATATACTTTATCTCCGTTGTTATTTAATCCCTCTTTGAAATTCAAAAACCAACGTGAGGGAATTTGTATGTAAAAATAGCCTTTCGTTGTAAAAATAACTTTTAAATGGATTTACGATTGAATTTGAATATAAATGGGGAATACATGAAGCATTCACAACGTTCACAAAAATTACCTGGGGTTAATTTTAATTTTGCAAAACGTTGCTGCAATCATACATATATTCGTATTCCATTTTGATATTAATAGCGTTAATAAAAGATTCATACGAGTTTCGTGAATATTGGCCCGTTTATGTCTTTTTTCCGTTTTTTTTTTTTACAGCGATTAAAAAGAATTTACAATCGACATTTGTATTCTTTCTATTGTTTTCACTAGGCCGTCTTTAAATGAAAAATTTATGGAAAATTTGGATGAATAGATTTGTGAGCTAAAAGCAGAAGGTTTGCGTTGTTAACTCGATTCATGTAGTGCGTTTCATTCTTTTTAAGTATTGATTAAGTGTCATTTTTATAATACATATTTGGGATGGCGTGATAAGAGAAATATTCCCTATCGAACCCGTGTCAAAATGAAATAAATATTACTATTACTGAATATTCATGTTCTGTGTATTAATTGAAGTTTTGATTCACTGAGAATCAAGGAATTATATTATAAATATCCTTGAAATTTCATAAAATTATGAGATTTAATTGTAAATGGATTGTAAATGGAAGAACGAGGAAAGGAAATATCAAGCGAATTCTTGAAATTTCTTTTCACAGCGTTTCATCGTACAAATTAATTGAGAAAAACTGCAAATGAAACGCAATGCTAACTCATAATGGATTTTAACTTGTTTCCAGCGGCTGTAACGAGAAGAATCATAGGATGAGAATTTATTTTTTCCGACTGAAATGTTTCTGATTGCAAATAACGATTACAAGCGACCGAAAAATTTTTTTCATTGCCAATAATCATTACTGACGAGATTTATTTCGATATATAAACAGTCATCGACGAAGGAAATTTATTTCACTTCTCCTTCTCCCTTAATTCCCACAAGATTTGCGTTAACAACTCCACGGATTTTAATACCGTTTAAACACGGTCGCGGAGGAACGCAAAAAAAAAAAAAAAAAAAAGAAGAAACAAAATTTTCCCGAGATTAATTATCGTTGTTCAAGTTGCTCAATCCACTTTGTTCGTAAAAATTGCCGGGACAATTGTTATTTTTGGCCTGTCTCAGAGAAGAACGCTCCAATTCCCAAAGATGATAATCGATTCTCAACTAGGAGCCACTATCTTACGATCGATGTAATTTCGGCGAGAGTCACCAAAAAGTTTTAATTAAACTTCTCCGGCTGGACAGGCCGGGCCTCAGTCTCCGCTCATAAAATATACCGGCCATCGCTTCCGTGTGTCTCCACACGTTCCACTCGTGAAGACGTCTCGGAGACGCGGCGCATTCTTTATTTGTCTGGCCTCGCTTTGGATACCCCGGAAGCTACTAAAGTTGGAGCTCTTCCTGCTAGGAATCTTATCCACTGTTTGCCGGTAGGCCAAACGAAGATGTTCCTGTCTCCTCCTCTTCCACCCTCTTCGCCTGTGCGCAGGGAATTCTCATTACGCGTCGACTTTGCATTTAAATGAAAAAGTAGTTTTCGAGTGGATGCATCCCTTTCTGCCGATAGAGCGACGTATCTTGATCTCCTTCGGCGCCCGAAGAGCAGTTTAATTAAAATTACGAATTCCGCCGGCGAGTTTTCACGCCGTTTCTTCTTCTGGATATATCCACCCCCCCCCCACCCCCCTCGACGTTCGACTCGGTTTATCGTTTCATTGACTTCCTTTTCGCTACTCCTGGCAAATTGAAAGAGAAGGAAGACCTCCTCGCGAATATCCAGTGGGAAATACTTTACTGCAAATTGTACTCCCCCTCCCGGTTGCAAACGTGAACATTCCAGTTCGTAAGTATTGGAACGCTCGCGAGAAATTGAATAGATTTTGAGAAATTGCGAGCGCGTCGTACGCGTCGTGCTTTGAAACGTTTCGTTTCCCTCGAGTTAAGGGAATCCTGGAATTGATTTAAATTAAATTGAAATTCACGTCCGTATCGTCGATTAGCATTTTAATCGTCGGAGTTTGGTGAGCGGGCGAGATCGTTGGATAAAAATTAGGAACCGAATAATTAGCGATCGAATAAATATATTTCAATTAGATTTAACATTTGTATTTTATACTTAATTAGAATTAATATTTTTTTTTTCTATTAACTCTCTTACTGGAAACTTCGAAAACTTTGGCCGATTTCATACGTACGCTTTTACAAATTTTTTTTTATCGTTTTCACTTATTTATCTTTGTGTGTTCGAGTGATTAACATAAGCGAGCACCACGTGAGAATATAACAGACATGCATAGCAATTGTGGAATTGCATTTATACAAAAATTCATGCTACACGTATTCAAGTAGATTGTACAGAAGAATTTGGAGTACATTGTTAATGTTTTCAGGATCATTTAGGTGGATTTGGGACAGATCAATAATATGCGATTGTGAGTGTTACGTCACAAATACAGGAGAGTCATTTGTTCTCTTCTTTCAGAGAAAGGAAGAGTCTTGAGTTTTTCGTGAATATTAGATCTTTGTTCGAGTTTCGTTTGACCACTGCCGAGCTCCAAGAGGCAAATAAACGTTTTCTTGAAACATGCTTTGGCATCTTGTAGATTAATTCTAAAATTTTCTGTAATAATGGCGAGTTAAGTTAACTGCATCCTTAGCAGCTTTATCTGCTGTTTCGTTCCCCGAGATTCCAGGGTGGCTTGGGATCCGAATAAGTTTAATCACATTGTTGTTGTGCTGGTGAGCTCTGTTAATCTTTGTTGAATAAATTGGATCCTCGAATAATACGACTGTGTACTAATGGCGCTGAGAGAACTTTCGGAGACAATAAAGATAGAAATCATTCTTCTGTTGCTTTTTTTTTTTGTGAATTTTATAAAGAACGTTCGCAAACAAACATCGGCCCGTGGCAATTTTAATAAGCACCAAAGGCAGCATTTTCTATCAGAAAAATCGTATTACTGCTGGGATGACTCAGTATTAATAACTTAAACTTTTCCTCTCATTAACATTCGAATTAATTTCTCAAATTTAAGTTCAGGTCTGTAGTCTGTCCAACGAGGCGATACACAGTTGTCCTTTTTTATAAAGAATCTCGAGCTGTATCGATTAATTATTAATGGATCGGGTATTAAAAAGTATAATAATAATAACAAAAATACAAATTATAATTATAATAAAAGTATAGTTATAAATTATATAATAATCTAATAATGTAATATTTATATTATAGTATAATTTTATATTTATATTACATTTATAATAATAAAAATATAAATATAAAATAATAACAGTAATAATAATATAAATGTTATATTAATGGATTGCATATTAAAAAATATTATAATAATAATAATAATATAAATTATAATTACATAGTTATAATAAAAATATAAATCATATAATAACCTAATAATATAATATATTTATATAATTATAACAGTATTATATATTGTATAATAATTTTATATTTATATTACATTTATAATAATAAAAATATAAATATAAAATAATAATAATATAAATATTGTATTAAAAAATATCCAATAATTCCGTCTAAATGGAAATCAAAACGACATATAATTCTTTGTACATTGATATTTACATTCAACGCTTGATAAACATAAAATTATAAATATTACAATGTTTAATAGAATTAGTGAGAGAAAGAAAATTGTTAATGATTTGGTAAAGTGTCGTGATCGCGCAAACGATTAATTGTCGTTAATCACACGGCAGTGATCAGCGATACTCGGCCAGTTTCACTGTTCACTGTTAAACTATTACAGCAGGATCAGTAATTTAAGTTGATGAGAGTTTGAGACCGTAACAACAACCGTCGGCGTAAAGGTATTTTACGGATCTTTCAGAGATGAGGATCACGTCGTTAAAGAGATCGCCGGCCATGATTCTTATCCGGCAAACGACATGTAGGTCACGGTACTTCATTTACATAGGTTGGCATTCCTGCGGAGTTCCGTGCGAACTTTGTTCGGATTTATGACGGTAATGAGATTTACATATTAAATTATCTGCGAGAGATAGCGGTGCCTGACAATTCTCATGCGTACAATAAGTTTCCACGCACCTAATTAAAAGCTAGTTCATCTTTCTCCCTCTCTCCCTCTCTCTCTGTCTCTCTTCGTACTTTAGTTACGCACACGCGTCACTTTGTAAAGCGTCGAAGCGAGACGAGAACTTACAGCAGATGTTTACACCATTGTTCCGTTATGCATTCATGATATGTACGCACGAGTGTATAGCTACACGTATATCAATATATCCAGACACTTTGCAATAACAGTACGCGAACTTTGCCAAAGTATACAAATTAACGATGAATTAGTAATTAGAGGCAACAATCACTGCCTCGTTGTGGATCGCGATGCTAAATTATCTATTAAACCACGTATGGCAATACGTGTGCTCTACGATTTCGTAACTTTTCTTTTTTTCGTAGAAATTTCATACATGTGTTTTCTCTTTTTAAAGAAGTTCTTCGACCTAACTCGTTTCTTATTTCTCCCTTTCTTTCGTTGAAATCATCGATCAATGCAACAGTTCGTTGACATGATCACTGTAATATAATTGTTACGACATTTACAACTGAATAGTTTTAATTTAACGAATTGAATTATTTTCGACGAAAGACTCATTTGTTTTCGATTACTTGTACTCGAGAATTTCCATCATTCGTTATAATAAATTGTGCCAACAAATCATAAAAATATTGGTATTTCATATATAACATTTGCATTATGATCAGGTATTATTGGATCATCGTTTAGAATGTTAATTCGAATGGAATTTCGAACAGACCAGGAATATCAATTAATAATGATCAAATCAATAATTCTGTTATCACTAGTCGTGCATTTTCAATAATTTCTTTTATAGTTATGCCATTTATAATTGGAGGATTTGGAAAATTTTTAGAATCTCCAGCGTAGCATTTCCACGAACAAACGACGTTAGATTTTGACTACTTCCACCATTTTTATCATTTACTTTTATTCAATTGTTCATCGTAACACGCAACGAATCAAAGTTACTTGCCGCGTGTAACTATTTCTTTCTGTTTGTCGCGAAATTTTTCGGGCAATTTCGGCGTTACATTTCCACGGTTCTGGCAAGTTACTCGCGACTGGGAGACGGGACTTGGCAAAATATCAGGACATATAAATCAAAAGCTGCTCTCCACAAAGGACGGACAGGATAGACGTAAGTCCTGTCAGCCTTATTGAGAATGTACGCAAGGATTTAGCGGTACCCGAGCTGCTACTTCAATTTCTATAGAAGCTGATAGAATGTCGGGCTCAGTGAACCCGAAGGCTGAAGGGAATAGGGGCGATCCGTGTAGCGAAGTTTGCCAGGCTTTAAACTCGGAGACTGTCAAAGGTATTGTTGTTGCTACTCGATCGCGTAGAATCATCTCTCAATTAACAAACGCGACGATGAAAATTCGATGAGTTGTCTTCGTCTCCACGTTTTGTTCACTTTCGAAACAATGTTTTTCTTCTTCTTTTTCAAATTAAATTAATTCTTTTGAAAAATATGGAGATTTGCTCGTCTATATTACATTTTATATTTTATATTGTTTGTCCATATTACATTTTATATTTTATATTTTTTGTCAATATTACAAGCTTAATCTATGTATATTGTTCGCACTTGTCTCTAGTTTAGTCTAGCATGAAGAAATGCACTTTGGGTTTAGAAAGTTCGTTACTTGCGAAAGCCAATAGCTAAATTGAAAATTTCTACATAAATTCGCATTTTCGTGGATGTGATTAAAGAAACTGCGCCCGAGTATAAATTTGCTTCACTCACTGAATATTAAAGTGCGACAAATTTTCGATATTTATCGATACCGCGAGCAGAATAAACGCGTACGTGAAAATCTGTAATCTGTAAACAACGAAAGACGAGTATGGGATTGTCGAATTTTATATTAATTTCCACGTTTAGTCAAAATTATAGCTAGACCGCACTTGTATTCACGCGTTCGCGCGACGAGCCACGCTAATTTCCCGCGATCAACGATTCTCCGATTTTCTCCATCTTGAGAGGTTATGCAAATTGCCGTTTCATCAAAGAGTACGAACTCTAGAAGCGTGTTTGCAAGTTGCATCGTGGATGACCCAAAGGACTCTCGGCTTTGATTATTATTTAATCGTCTGTCGGTCTCTGTAATCGCACTCGATTTTGGGGTACATTTATACATCGTACGCATACTACGTACGCCATAATTTGTGGTAGAAAGTCAGAGTTTGAATTAAGTTCAGACTTGCGGTCGAAAGTTCACGTTTCGCTAATTTTCCAATCTCATTCTTCATTTCCGACCTGAACAATCTTGAACTAAATTTCAAATCTATCGAAAAAATTGACAATGTTTCAAACCGTTGCAACTTCGCGCGAGGAATACGTACGACAATAATTCATTTCGCGATCCTAAATTTATTTTCTACAAAAATGTTTCCATATCGTGTAGTCGGCGGGAAGACGCTTTACGTCAAAAAATTCTTTTTCACGACTGAATCTATTTTGAAACGTGAAGCCTCTCCTTTAGTTTTCCAAAACTTACTCTACGATATTTCCTTTCCGCCAAGTTATTGAACTACGAACGTTCAAGAAATGCCAAGATTTCGTCGAATTTCTGGGATTACAGTCCCAATGAACAATTGACCGCAGATAATTCTCGTCAAGTTCGCTGGATGAAAAGATTTTCCTTCAATCGTTACGAGAGGCAGGCCTTCGATAATCGAGTTTCGTAGGGAAACGGTCAGTAAACACGGGACGACGAGAGATATCCTCGTAGTGAAGAGGACGCTGCAAGGAGGCACGACCTACATACATGCCAGAGCGCATTGCCGATGACACCTAGGCGTGATGAAACGCGCGTTTGCCGACACTGGATATCTTCTGCTGTAACCGGGCAATTAAGTCTAATTTCCGTGAAACGGAGCCAGAGGGCCCTTCCACCGGCTAGTTCAACGACGACGAACCGTGGTTGAATCCCCGCGACTTCAGCCCTCCTCCTTTCTTCCTGCTCGCCTCTTATCCGCGCCCTTGCCCCCTTCGTCGTTTCTCTTCTCCCGGGGCGTGGAACGTAGCTGTAACTTCTCACAATTACCATGATACACCCTGAGCACGGTAATTCGATCAGAACTACGGGACAAGTTGTGCGCGCCGCCACGGACCGGGAAACTGGAAACTGCGCCGGGCCGCTCGAACTATACGAACGATCTTTCCCGCTCGGCAAGATGTAAAGAGATTTCTTGCTACTTGCCAGCAAGCGTTTTCACTGAAATTCACGTGGCGTGTTCACCACCCCGTAGAGGTGGAATCGTAGCGCAACGAACATGGAACGCTCCTTGGGAAAAGGATCGCGAACGGCAGGAAACGGCCGCTGTTTCTAGCGTAATTCTTTTCACGTCGTCGTTTGTTTCTGTTTTCTCCTCATTCTTCTTTATTTTGGAACGGAAACTGCGAAATTAGGAATTGAGTTTGACATTCCTGTTAAAGTGAAGATTATATTTCTGTGTACTGAGTGACATTGCGAGGTTGTGAAATTAGCTAGGGACTAATGTGGTATTAAAACACTGAGAGTCTAAAAAAAATATAGAAATGTAAATGTCGTATGGGGAAAATATTCAGTTTAGTATTGGTATTTTAATGTAATGTAATAATGTAATAATTATTTATAACAATAATATATAATAGTATTATTTATGTTACTTATATGGTATATATACTGTAGATTACAACGTAATAAATATTTATCACTTTAATAATAAATATAATAAGCAATAATTATAATATATAATAATTTATTAAGTAATAATTGTAATATATAACGATTTATTAAGTAATAAATGATTATATAGTACAGTAAGTAACATAACAAGTAATAAATAATTGTTACATTACACTAGTATATTATATTTAAAAAAATAATTATTACATAGAAAAATAAGTATTACATTCTCTACGGATGACGATTGGGTATTTTATGGACATTCTAAATTACATTAACACACAATTGGCCATGTAACTGAATTTTATATCCAGTATTGGACCGACGTAACATTAAAAGCTATCGTACACAGGACACGACAAAACACATAATTAAATTTGTAAATGAATTTTACACGTAATATCGGACCAACGTCGAAAGCCATTATACACGTCGTTGAATTCGCAAGTGAATTTTGTATCTAGCGTCGGACCGCCAATGTAACCATCGAGAATTTACAAATAATCACGTGTTTCCGCGAGTTTTATTTATACAGATTCGCATCTTGGTGAACGTAATTAAAAAAAAAAAGAGGTGGAATTGGTTCGTACGCGTCAAATTTCACGTCGCAGAGGCATAAAGATCCGAGCAGTCTGCTTACAACATTGAAAGAGACGTCGATCAATTTTCATCTCTGTCGATCAATTTCTGCGGTCTGCTACTCACTGTGGTTGAGCCGGGCTAGAATATGAACTGTCGCGCGCTGTTAGACCGACTCTTGTGGGAATAATGACGCGGACATTTTCAAACGTCGACGCATCGGCGACATTTGTCAGTTACAGCACTCTCGGGGCACCGTTCGAGCTTCTTATCGACTTCGGTAACACGTACTTGGTTTCTTTCTCTCTCTCGTTGCAGGCAGCTTGATCCGATTTGCCTATCGATTTTGCAATTACGCCCGGCTCGTCCCTATTTACCAATCTCTCTCTCTTTCTGTCTTCTTTCAAACGTTCTCTACGTTCTCCACGTGCAGACTGCAAATTGAAAGACGAAACGCGATAGACCAAATATCAAATATCAGGTTCGCGCAAGCTGCAAGGGAAGTTCAACTGGAAATATCAGAAACTTTGGAACTTTGCACGGATGTAGATAATAACAGAACAATTTTGTTTCTTTCTACTGAAAATCGGCCTCGGGGAATACTTTGGCAAAGAAATTTTAACTTTCTCGACGATCTGCGGTGTATGTACGTCGTAGGGAATTCACTTGACGAAACACGATGTGCGATTTTCAAATGTCGCGTCTGCCCATTCTATCAGTATAAATATAAACACACGTGACAGTCACAGAAAATCACACTTTAAGATACAGAGAAACAGATCGAATCGAAAGTTTTATCGTTGTACAACATTTTCGTGAAGCTGTACGACGTAAATTGTTTCCCTCGAATTTTTGAAAATGTTCACCACCGCACAGACACGTAGAAGATAACACAACTTTCTTTTATATTTCGTATTTTTATATTATATATATTTTATATTTTTTATATTTTTATATTATATATATTATATATTTTTTACTATTTTATATATAGTATATCTATTTTTTAATTATTCAATATATATTTATTATATTTCCATTATTTATTATATTTTTTAATATTTTATACATAGTATATATATTTTAATATTATATTATATATATAATTACATTGTATGTTTTTTAATATTTTATATACAGTATATATTTTTTTATACTATATACATTTATATACTTCCCTAAATATTCTTACTGTTTTGTCACAACACGTAAACTACAACGTGCAAAGTTAGCAATTTTTTTCCCTTCTTTCCTTTTTTTTTTCTTCGAAATTTCCCCGTCAGTTTCACGGATATGTTCGAGATCGGCCGAGTTGCACTCGCTCTTTCTATTTCTTCGTCTTCGGGAATTCTATGCCTCGGATCGGGGGACCAATTTTCAATTCGATCCATCGAGAGGGTAGAATCACGGTGGGACGAACAACAAAGGATGAGACTTGGCTGGCTTGGGACCACGGGTCAGAAAGACAACAGAATGGATCCGTTATCTGCTTTTCTTTGGCGAGATTCGTTTTACCAGACAAATGCATCGGCGGCGAGAGGTGAGGGAGGGGGGAGGGGAGGGAGAAGGATCAATCTCGGGACGTAGCAAACGCGATGACGGGGTAGGGCAGACGGATTTTGAAAAATTCCCCCGAATCTTGTTACTCGACTGACCGAGGACCGATTTTAACAACGCGAGACCCGATATCCGTGAATATTCGTCCAAGTACGACGAGATCTAATGGACTGTCCAAGATGAAATACGAGCCGAGCAGAGTTGCAGAAAGTAGTCTACCGGAATTTTGGCGCGCTATATTACTTTGGTTAATCTCGACGAATCAGCTTGTTAACTGGGCGAAGCTGCAACTTCTTTTCCTTTGGACGTGACAGTTTTTTCACTCGCAGACTTCGAGATAGGCAATATAATAAATTAAAATGCTCTTACGAAGAAATAATTATTCTCTGCGGGTCGGTAAAAATTCTTTGTTTACGCGAATAATTTTAGAAACAGTAAGAAAGTACAGTTACATATTACAGAGAATTATAGAACAGTTATATTATAGAATTATAGAACTATACTATAGTTATATTATAGAAAGTATAATTCGAGTAGAAAAGTTTTTTCCTCTTCAAAAGAATAAGATTCTATTTTCTTCAAAATTTTCTGTCTCTCGTTTCGGAAGATTATAGTTTCACACGTTACTCGTATGACGCGTGTCTTCATCCCGTGCACAAATATTTGCATAGTTGGAAATTCCAGTCGCTCTTCTGTCCGGTACACGCGAGTAGAAAACACGTATCGAAGGACGGTTGTTTCCAAAGAAGGCAACGTTTCATGCTAATGGTTTTAGTTTTCGGCGAAATTCGTGAATCATTTCCGGCAAATCGACAAGTTTCCATTTCTGGCCAGTCATCGATGAAACTGCCAGGCCGGCTGACGATCGCGTGCTAATGCTTTTTCTCTCTCCCCCTCTCTCCGCTCCTCAGCCGTATGTTTAAACATTTTCCCCTGGAAGAAAGTTGGGTTATTAAATCGATCGCGAGAGGCTGTGTAGGGTTCGGGGATAAGGAAGTTGGCCAAACTCCTTACAGGCGGCAGACGGTGCGCGTTCGATGAAAGGTATAAGAAGCTTTAGCTCGAAGAGAAATTTCCGGTTTCAAGCAACCGGAAACTTGGACGGACTTGATAAATTTGAACGAGCCTCGGCGCACCGGCGCGCGCCTCTCTCTCTCTCTCTCTCTCTCTCTCGCTCTCCCTCCTCGTCTCCCATCCGCCTGGTTGTCGAAATTCCTCTTCGTCCAGGGTTAATGAGGAAGGTCAAAGATAGCTTTCATTTCCTGCGTGAAGCGAGACGTCGCTCGTTAACGCGTCATTGCGAAACTTACAAGGAGCGTAGCCGAACAAATAACGGGACGAGAAATCGTCAATACTTTCAAGTGCTATTGCCACTTGGTGGAATAGGAAAGGGAACTTGGTTTCTTCGCAATTCAAAGTGTGAAAGTCTCTATCCTCGTTGTTGAAAATTGTAAAAATTCGAACGGGACAGATCTAGTTTTCTAGGAAACGAATATATCTACAAAAGCATAGAAAATTCTTTTTCTAGAAGATTAGATTTACCCTGGTTTTTAAAAAACGTTAAAACGTTATGTTTGAAAACGCTGGAAAATGTTTGCTTCTGATGATCGTAGTCTTGAAAATTATAAAATTTCAAACGAGACAGAACTAGTTTTCTAGGAAACGAATATATCTACAAAAGCATAGAAAATTCTTTTTCTAGAAGATTAGATTTGCCCTGGTTTTTAAAAAACGTTAAAACGTTATGTTTGAAAACGTTGGAAAATTTTTGCTTCTGATGATCGTAGTCTTGAAAATTGTAGAAATTCAAACGAAACAGGTCTAGTTTTCTAGGAAACGAATTTCTATGCTACAAAAGCATAGAAAATTCTTTTTCTAGAAGATTAGATTTACTCTGATTTTTAAAAACCGTTAAAACGTTATGTTTGAAAACGTTGGAAAATGTTTGCTTCTGATGATCGTGGTCTTGAAAATTGTAAAATTTCAAACGAGACAGAACTAGTTTTCTAGGAAGCGAATATATCTATAAAAGCATAGAAAATTCTTTTTCTAGAAGATTAAATTTACCCTGGCTTTTAAAAAACGTTAAAACGTTATGTTTGAAAACGTTGGAAAATTTTTGCTTCTGATGACCGTAGTCTTGAAAATTGTAAAAATTCAAACGAGACAGATCTAGTTTTCTAGAAAACGAATTTTTCTATAAAAATACAGAAATTTTTTTTTTCTTTTTTGGAAAACTATATCTACTCTGGTTTTTAAAAACATTAAAAGTTATGTTTGAAAACGTTGGAATATTTTTGCTTCTGATGATCGTGGTCATCATCATCGTGGCCTTGAAAATTGAGACGTTTTCTTTACGACTCCTTCAAATAATTTTTTGTCGTTCTATTGAACACTGTTACGGTTAAGGACAACAATTCTAAAAGTTCTAAGATTTTTTCGTCTAATCCGAAATATTCAAAGTTCAATAAAATGGCGAAAAAGAATCGTACACGAAGTTCCAGGATGTCCAATCTTCAGAACTGCAATGACTCTAATCATGACAAAAATTGTTCAACATTTTTAGAGTCGAGTTTGAATTTTTACAATTTTGGACGTGAAGATATCTCTCTTAAAAAAAAAAAAAAACAAATTCAAGAAGTATCGCGCTTTGAAACGAGGCCAAGTAGACCTTGCATTTTTTTACATTTTTCCTTAACAAAGTTGCAACAATTAAAAATATCATCTTTCACCATTGTTTGTTATACTCATTGTGTTCTCCGTTCAGCCTTTGTCTCTTAAAAGGGATGATCAGTCAGCCTCTGGGCGATCTCTCTTTCGTCTCCAACTTTTCTCCCTCCTTCCTCCCGTGTTCCTTCGGCCTTTCTTTCGCATTTGCTTACATTTTTCGTTCGCCAGGCCGAGTTGAACAAAAGTTTCTTCGACGCCCTCGAGACGACACGCCACGACTTTTCGGCTCTCGAGGAAACAATGGTGAGGGAGGTTGTTGGAGTTGGAGTCAACTTCGATTCCATTACTCTAACAAGTTCTGCGTCGCGTGTGTCTGGCAACGTGGATACACGTAGGAAAGGTGTAAACGAATAGAAAAGGGATGTAAACAAACGAGAGGAGACGCGAGCGGGAAAACGAGGCGTTCAAATAAAAATGGCGAGTATGTATCGAGCACGTGTATCTGAAAATTGTAGCTAACTTCATTTCGGAACGTGAATTCATTGTGTAATCTGGCATCTGATTGCTCGAGCTTGTTTTAGAAAAATGCACGATGAATCTCGTTAACGATTGTTTGTTTCAACAAAAATACAAAGCTCTATGGAAAATGATTCTCTTGAAACGTGTATCTAATATTACAACGATCGATATTTGTTTGTCATTGTTGGTAACAACTGAGTTTTTCGATGAGTGAAGGCTGACAAAGGTGAAAAAATGAGAGAGAGAGAGAGAGAGAGAGAGAGAGATGTACAAGTGTAAGAAAAAGAAGAAGATTGAAGCATAAAACCGTACCAAAGACAATTCAATGATCGTTATTTTGTGTTATAGTAAAACATAGATTATCTTCTTTCTCTTTAACGTTACTTTTCGTTGAGTGAACAATCACTCTACAACCTCCAACAGTTACATTATTATTAATGTTATCACATCGACAGAAATACGAAATTAGATCGGACTGGATTTGCACTGCGGCAGCTCGCGTGTATTAAAATTATATAAAAAATACAAGCCGCGGACAAATAAACGAACGAACACAATATACAAGCAGAAGCGAGCGGCGAATTGTATGTCGCAACGAGGATAATCAGGCAGGCGTTGATCGTCCATCTTGAGATAATGAAGGCGCGCAACAAGGCAGCCGGTTTCGCAAATGAAACCCAGGTCTAGGGGACACGAATTGCGAGAGTTGCCAGGACGGTGATTATTCCCCGCTTCATCTGATAAATGTTACTGCCATACTTGTCTCACTCCCTACCCTCCCCCCTCCAATGTGTTGCGTATAATCCAGTTTAATCCGGGATTAGACGCATAAGCTACGGCTTAATCCAATGCACCGAGAACGTGTTGGTCATTTGCATACGCAGCGGCGTCTTTGGCCGGGCAATTATTCGTGAAGATGTTGCCGGACTCGGTGTTAACGATCGTCCGATCCTCGTCAACTCCCTCTGCGCTCTTCCTCGGCAACGTCGTTCGACGTTCGTTGGTCGTCACTCGTGATCGTAACTGAAAGAACGCGCGCACGTTGACACGATGATCGTTGGATGGATATGAGCGGTAAATTGTTGCAACAGCGACAAGGACGACAAGGGATATGCAGGGGGATGTCGCTTTATGGCCGACGTTAAGATCCATTTAACTTGGCTGAAAGCGTTACCGCGGTAACTCCGCGCAGGAACATTGTAACAGTTAACGAGCAGGACCGAAGGCTTATGATCCGGATGATGTAACTCGTGGCGGACTCGTAGTTTGCCCATCAAACGAGCAAGCGTACGTACGTATGTACACTGCCCTCCAAAAGTATTAGGACACCTGCTTGTTTAGTATAAACTGTAATTTCTTTCGTGGACGCGTGGCTATAGAAGAAACGATTGCTGAGACCAGAAAATCAAGTGAAAAAGACTACAGTGGGTTAGAAAATATCGAAATTGGTCGGTCGAAGAGTGGAGAAATGTTTTATGAAACGACGAATCGAAATTTGAGGTGTTCGGTTGCAAGCGGCGAGCTTACGTTTTCAAAGACCTGGAGAACAAAATGATTCCTGACTGTATCGTACCCACAGTTAAACACAGACGGCGGTAATGATCTGGGGGTTTATTGGAGCAAACAGTGTTGGTGATTTAATAAAAATCGAAGCGATTCTGAAAAAAGAACAATATTTGTCTATTTTACGTGATCGTGCCGTACCATCTAGGCGATTAACAGGCCAAAATTTTATTTTCACGCGTGACAACGATCCCAAGCGCACTGCGAGGGTCTGTAGAGACCATTCGCAACATTTAGAACAGAGTGATGAATCAAAAATAACGCATTGGCCCCCGATCTGAACACAATAGAGAAGATTTGGAATGAATTGGATCGGAAAATCCGCGAAGTGTGTTCCCAATCAAAGTCCCAAAATGACTTGTGGAACAAACTATTATACAAAATGCATGGAACCAAATGGTACCAGAAACAATAGAAAAACTAATAAAATGGCGAAATTAGTCGAACGAATAATTAAGAAAAATGCGGTGGATATATATATCGACGAAAAGAAAATTTAACTTCCTTGTGCAAAATTGTACTACTACAATACCTCCCCTAGCTTGATACAACTAACTTTGAAATGAATTTCAGAAATTACAACAATTTCCTAATGATTTTCCAAATTTATTTCATTTTCTGCAAGTGTCCTAATACTTTTGGACGGGGGTGTATGTATGTGCTCGTTTCTAATACGCAGTTTCGTCGAAAACGTCCGGCTCATATCTTTGTCGAGAGATATTTTTATTTTTGTAACAAAAAAAAAAAAAAAAAAAAAAAAGAAAGAAAAAAAAGAATTTGTCGTCGTGAATTTTTTTCTGGTACAAGGTTTCGAGTGTTTTGGCTTTTATAACGTGATGCGAATGAATATGAATTGTTAAACTTAAAGCTTTGTGCTGTATTCGAAATGATGATACTCTCTTTTTGTTTTTTTGTCTTTTTATTGGAAATTGATCGAAAGGCGAGTGGTTCGTTCAAAGGAACGTCAAATTGGAATACAACAACTGGGATTAGACGATTCGAATTCTTCCCTTTGGTAACTCTACGAAAAAATTAATCTATGTCCCAATGAGCCTATAGTAGCGTTATAGAATTTCTGTAGTCACTCCTTCAAGCGATCACACGTGCAATTGTTCCAGAAAAACTCACACTTCGTAAATTTTCTTTCTCCACCAAGTACCATTATCATTTGTTGAATTAATAAAAGAAAGACCGAGCAACAAACTAACAGGAACAAACAAAATTTTAGAGTTCGAAACGTTTCGCTCTAAATCGCAAAACAAAGATTGCAGTGATCACGATCATCAGAAAAAAAAAAAAAGAAAGGCACGTGTTATTCCAGCAAACGGAGAATGCGAAATGGTCGTTTTACGTAGATGATGAAGAAACACACGAAAAATAAATCAAGAGTAATGGTTACGCGTTACACGTGGAAGCGCGAACCTTCCTCCCGCGTAACGAAGATAAAATTCTTACGAAGCATCGCTCCTCGTATATATATTTCCAGCGATTGCAGAATGATAGCCAACAGCGGCCACGCGTTGTCCATAATTCGTCCGACGAGAATTTTGTATTTCGACGGCGATTAAAGCGCGGATAATAAGAGCACGAACGACAGAGCCAGCGGTGATTACAGACGATGAGTCGTATCTCAAGAGACCACTGGAAGAAGGATACTGAGAATTAAGGGAGCTTAATTTGACTAAAGAGAGCTAGATTAATTAAAGCTTTTGAAAGCTGGGATAAAAATTGGATCGTTTGATCGGCCAGCTACGTACGATTGTTAATGCTTAATGCGATAATGTCTGTCGAATGATTCTTGTTTCTTTTGATTCACTAAAGATCAACGTTGCTTCAATGGCGACATTTCATTCGCAAAATTCTTTTCGAGCTTTCACATGTGAAATATTGTTACATGTAAAATTGTAATATTATATGCACAAAAATTAATATTATATTACGTGTAAAATATTACTGTTATATATATATATATATAATGATCCAGAAAATTTTTTAAAATTCTCTTTTTTCAACACAACGTAATATTTTATATATATATATATATATATATATAAATTGTCTGAATCAGTTTAATATATATATATATTAATATCATTATATTTATAAATATAAATCATATATATGTAAACTATTATGTTGTGTTGAAAAAAGAGAATTTTAAAAAATTTTCTAAATCAGTTTATAAATATATATATCATTATATTTATAAATATAAATCATATATATATAAAATATCATGTTGTGTCGAAAAAATAGAATTTTAAAAAATTTTCTGGATCAGCTTCTTTGCGAACGATCTTAAATTCACCTAGCTGCTAGAGTACGTATTTACGCTAATGATATCTGAGATGGAGTCGATCCCTTCACTGGATCAAGACGTTCTGTCTGAATTTTATTTGACGATTTTAATGAATTTCGTTTACTTTCTTTTCTTTTCATCGTAAGAGCAATGCCCGTTGAGTATTAATAAACATAAATTTCAATTAAATGGGAATGAATAAATAAAACGATACTAATGAATTTTAAAATTGTTAATAAATATTAATGTTGACGCTACGAAAGGAAATTTCAAATATTTCCTCATCACTGTGTCTCTCTTCTAGATTTTATAATTTTATGAAATTTCACGAAGCTTCAATATATATTACGTTCATAACATGATAAATAACTATTGCTTCTGTTCTCAACTGATTAATAACTTTCTTTTATTTGGAATTTAATATTTTTCTTCGATTCACGACAAAAG
This sequence comes from Tetragonisca angustula, assembly GCA_036937485.2. Taxonomy (NCBI): domain Eukaryota; kingdom Metazoa; phylum Arthropoda; class Insecta; order Hymenoptera; family Apidae; genus Tetragonisca; species Tetragonisca angustula. The sequence continues at coordinate 2,055,549 of JAWNGG020000009.1, read as the reverse complement.
AAATGTATGATTCAATTAAAAAAGAAGGTGAAGATGACCCCAGCTACAAAACCCACAGAAAATTCATACGTCACACTTTGCCTCTCTCAAAGCCATGCAACTTCTCCGTTGAACAATTTTTCATTAGACGTATAGCTTAGAATTTATTTATTTCCGGCGTGCAAGTTACACGAATCATCCTGTATATTATATTTTCTTCCATCGTGATTGATTTCCAATCGAACATCCATATCTGAGACGCCTGATAACAAAACTAATAATAAAACTAAACATTGTCCAAACGTTTCGATATCTCGCGGTCGACACGTGTTTCTCAGGTCAACGTCAGCTCGGTCGACGCCTGATTTTAAAAATCAGCGAAACTATTTCACGGCTGACGGCCCCATTAGGATAATAAACGTTTAGCCGAGAAGTTTTCCAAGCTGATAGCGGGAAGACGCTCGACGAAAGATTTTCACTGTATATTCGGCCTGTGGAAAGAACGTGACTTTCGCTCGGTGGCGAATTATCTCGCCGGTGGATTCATCTGTATATGCGCGTGGAAACGAAACGGGCCATTCTCATTCTTTGAAATTTCACCCTGTATTTCTTTTGTCGCGGGCTAATGCAATCTGGCGGCGATTCGAGATCTCGGACGGAGAAAATTGTGCAAATTGTTCGGCGTAATTTTTCGCTGAATGACTGGAACGGGGTGAACTGAACAAATTAGCTGGCAATTCTTTCATGTTAGCTGCGTTTTAACTGACAATTGTTGCGGTTCTTGAAGAACCTTTGTTCTCCCTATGATTATCTTACTAATAAGAATTATTTTCAGCTATATATATCAGACGATTCGTTCCATGTACCGCTTGTTTATTTATGTGTAATAAATCAGTTCATCTCTACATGTGCTTTTTATCGTAATTGTTTGCTAACAAAGGATAATAAACAAAGGCTGATAAATAAATGTTATAAATGTATACGTTAATAAAAATTAATGCATCTGTAGTAGTACTATGAATAAATATTGTCGTAAAACATTTATTTATTTTCTATCAGAAGTTGATATAACATTTCACATTAATTTAAATGTTTGATCTACGTTTATTACAAATTTATATATAGACACTTTCTTTTTCGACAAGTGTTTCCAGATATTGTTACAACATTGTTTATCAATATTATTTCTTGGTTTATAAAATTTCTTTCTCTCGTATACTATACATTTCGTATTACCACACATCGTATATTACACATGTTCTGTGCACTGCAAAGAATTGGAAATTTTCTAGAAAAAGTTCGCCGCACCGGTTTCATTCGTTCTCGTCGTTCGCCAAAAATTTCCACACGCAGGCGTCGCACGTTCAGCCTTCCCTCGCATACGTATCGTTAGGCTAAAACCAAACTTGACTTCACCGCGGATAGAACGCGACACTCAGCCAAATAGCAAACAAATTTCTCGTCTCGCGCCGATTTACGTACTACAGTTACGACGTTTGCCAGCGTCTGTGCACAATAAGGTTTGCAAAAACAATTCGTAGGGGAAACTCTCGTTTCACGTGTGAAACGCCGGCAGTTTCCGTTCACGACGGTGGACAGCCGGTTTTCGCCGATCAAGTCGCTTCGCAAATTTTACCGCTTTCCAAGTTTCGAAGATAGCCGCTTACGCCAGAGACAATATAGAGGCGGTAAAATTGAAGAGACGCCCCGCACCCTGTATATATATATATACATACGTACGTAGGCGGGAACCGTATCCACGTCGATAAGCTGAAGTAGCCGCGAGCTGAGTTCCATAAGCCGATCAAAACCGGAGCGAGTTTATATCGGCGCCGGCCAAGTGTACCGGTTACTCTATCTTCCTTCAATCTCGCTCTGATAACTTGTTAGCGGTGTTAACTGCTTCGTAAAATTGGTATCGGAAAGTACTTGGGGGGGGGGATAGTCCCCGAAGATGTTAACGTCTATCGGTTGACGCGCGCGCGTTACCCCCTCTGACACGTTCTAATCGATATCAGATCATCGATCTGTTTTCCACGGAACAGGTGGAACCTGCTTCTGTTGTTCGCCGTTCGTTTAACTTGATAGTTTCAGCTCGTGCACGCGGTTTCTTTAATTTTCGACGTTGCGGTGTAAAATCTGATGGGTGGTGAATAAAATTGAATGATTGTGCGATTTTTGCACACTATTTTTTGTACGTCGAACAGTATTTATATTTATACATGAGAGAAACATTCGTCGGGAATTGTGGAAACGACACGAGTAGGAGTTATTTGAGTCGATCGCATAGTACTACTGGGATCAACCGGTTGCAGTGGTTGTAATAATAATGAGACTGTGAGAGATGAATTGTAAATTTGAACGGCGTATATTTATACCTGTTCATTCGTTTCTTTAGACACAACAAGAATTTCGTTGATTCTTAACAATAAGTTCAGTACTGATACAGTTTGATAAAAATTCAATAGACGTTGTTATTGACTCTTCTTCGTGCATGACTGTCAAGAAAATTACACTGAAGTGTGACGTTTCGTTTGTTACAGGTACGCTGCAATTACCGCGACACTTCGCATCGGTGAGTGAATAAAGAATATCCTAACGCTATCCAACGACTCGGGCAACCAAAATGTGAACAACCGAAATCTCGTGAATTTCATTCGAAATTTAATTCGATGCTTTATCCGCTCTATCGTCTATCCGCGTGTTTCCATCAACCCGAATGGATAAAACAACGTTCCGGAACCTATAACTGGATCTCTTGCAACCGGGTGAAATTTGTTTCGCCGCTACCCTGAGCTTTTTTTTTTTTTTTTTAAAGATTTTATTATTTCAATAGAAAAGGTTGGGCACTATTTTTGTTTCTTTTTTTTTCCCCCATTTCACTCGAAAGAGTTTTGGTCGAACGAATGTTCGACCATTGTAGCACGGACGTTATCGTTAATTTACGAGCGGCGGAATCGAATTCTGTCGTTCGCATGGTTCTCGACGCAGTTACAACCCGCCGACTCTATGGAATATTTACGACGCCGTGTACTGGATGGGATGCCGCACGGCGAAACGAGTTTTGAATTTTCTGCGGTCGGATCGGAGCTTTTTTTCGAAAATCCACAGCCACGGGGAAATTCTCATTAGAACACGGTCGAATTGGCGCGAGGGCAGACGGAGGAACTACTCGAAAAGTAACGAGTCCGTTTCCCCTCGTTAACTTTTCTACAAAGATACACCTAACTGATATATAACGAGAAGAAAAAAAAAAGAAGAAATTATGCGACGCGTGCTCGCGAAACGAAGAAACGTCGTGTAGAGTGTCTCTCAAGATGAATGAACTGTCTGTTCTTCGGACGGGACGAAGTCACGAACCTATGAAAAATGGTGGCGGCTCGTCGGCTCGTGCCTTAAATGAATTAGGCTCGTACGAGAGAGGGGTGTACGTTCCGCGCGCGTGCATCGACGATGAATTACGAGAATCACGGCGAAACATCGCCGCGTAATTTGTGCGACGTCACGTAAAAATTAATCGATCGATGCTGCGTCGTCGATGATCACCGGCTCTATCCTCTATCGGGATTAAAATGAAAAATGTTAATTCGGCTCATTCATCACTCCTCACGTGACGGCTATCGCGCAAAGTGGCTGGAAAGTAAATTGAGATTTACTTTCATTTCCACCGACTGGTTGCCAAAGTCTGACAATCTGAAATCTCGCGCGACGATAATAACTCTTTCGTCTTTTGAACATTTATTCCGTATATATAACTTCGTGATGATTCGCCTAACTATATGAATTAACTTAACCTACATAATTTCGTAATAATTAATTTCCTTGTTAGAGGTTCAAAGAGGATAGCGTATCATGTTTTATTAAAAGGTACGCTTCTCAAACATGATTTAAACTTTTCGACTAATTTCAATCGCATTTATAGATATATTATTTATAGTTATTTGTAGGTATTCGATGATCCAAGTTTTTTTCTACGATCGAACCTCGTAAGACAATCGATCGAGCAAAGTTTTGGAAACGAATTTTACTTTGAAAAATCGTAGAAGCGCATAGCTTGTCACTTGAGTTGATGAATTTTCAATTACTATGTAAAAGGACTATTAGAGGACTTGAGATTGATGTGAAAATTCGAGAATCACCGATCGATCGATCGGTCTTTTTTTTTTTTTTTTTCTTTCGCACGCGTATCGTATCGTAGCCGTGAATTTTACCCTAAATATATTTCGTGACCATTAGTTTTCATTTACGAAACACGCCGACAGTCACGAGGCACGAGAACCTCGCGTTAATGAAAATCAAGAGACGATGGATCTCCTCTTCGGCGGAAGATGGATCTTCTCTTATTACGGTCGGACGTGTTTGGTTAAGTTTCGAGATCGCCGTGTCCCTCATCGCTTATTATATTAACCTGCAGCGTGTCTCAAAATCACTTTCCTCACACTCGATGTTTTGATATTGATTTTTCAACAAAGCACCGAGTGCAAATTTCTTTCATCGTCCTCTGTATCGTTCGGGGGAAAAAAAAAAACAGTCGTGAAAATAATTACTAGTTATTATTAAATTGTTGAAAATAATTATAATTATTATTATCGTGATCCTTCGATCAACCATTGCCAGACGAAGCGACACTCTCACAGTCGACGACAGTTGGTCGGCAATCTCGGTTGCTGAATTCTTAACCTGAATTGTTTGCAGTTAATTCAAAAGGACCGAGCAGATACGGGGAAAGACGGAACGTCGATATTCATTTATCGGTCATCGGGTTTGCTCGCGATCGATCCCCATTGGCTCGCCGCTGCACATTTCCCATTAACTTTTTAACTCGAACGTCTACGGGGAGGAAACTTCAACGACACAACCAACGAAACATTTTCTTTCTCTCGCTATTTTGTCTTTTTTCTTTTTTTCCTTAATTCAAGCTCGAGCCCGAAACGATTAAAAAGTAATCCTGTATTTCAGAAGTTCATCTTCGTTCCCCTTATCGTCCAACTTCTTTCAGGACGACTGTTTGTCAAAGTAGGAGAACGATTCGGTGGATAAGAGGCTGGCGAACTCGACCGGGCAGAGGGAAGACGAAAGGGAAAAATTTCGAGCTCATTACGGAAACTTAAAGTTTCTTAGTTTTCCGGGGCCGAAACTTCTTAAGGCATCTCTCTCTTTCTCTCTCAGTTTCTGAACAGCAGCCACTTAAGCATTTATGTAAATTCTTTCTCTTCCTCTTCGATCCATCTCGTGCGACTCATCATCTCTGTCTGAAAAGGTGACCCAGATACGCTTCAACCTCCCTCCCCTCCCCCCTCGCCCCTCCCTCCGTCGATTAATTTTTTTCCATGGTACAAGTGATCTTCACCGCGACGAATAAAACAGCAGTGAATAGAGATCAAGTGCAACGTGTACTTAGAAATTCGAGTCAAGTTCGAAGTCGCGTTTGTTGAATGTTATATTCAATAGTGAGCGCATTTCAACGAGTATTTTCCACAGTGGCGATGTATACAAATCGAATTCAGTGTGACACACAGACGTACAATTTATCAATATATATATTTATAGATGAATTCAATACAAATCGTCGTATACATTATACGTGTGTATATATAGTATTTCATCGAACACGTTTCGTGTAAGTTCAAGTTTGATGATTTAAGTTTTATTTTATTGGGTTTCGACGAACATACTTGCAACGTATTCGTTTTACGTTGTCTTTGAATTTTGTTTATCGATACAACAAATGAAAGACGCAATGACAAAGGGGATCTTTCTATAATCACAATTAAGAAATACATGAATTGATCGAAAAGAATTGGAATTAAAGAACGTTACTCATTTAGCCTTTCTTTCACTATTGTTTATTAAAATAAACGTCGTACTGAAGTAGAAACATTGAGAGACTCATCTAACGTACATATTAAACACGCGTATACGGGGTGTTTCGTAACTTGTGGGAGCTAATTGTACGCTTAAAAATAGTTTTAAAAAGTCACATAAATATATGTCCCATCTGTCTTCGTTTATGAGATAAAACGAATTTTATAAACTCTAGTAAGCTAGTTTCACCAGGGATGGTATATTCAATTTTCATAATAGTCATAATTCGGATGAAGAAAACCCACGTGTTATTGTGCATTCAAGACATCAACACCAGTTTAGTTTAAACGTATGGGCACAAATAATTGATAAATGTTTAATTGGACCTTTTTTTCTTGATGGGAACACTAACAGGCACAAAGTACGTTGATTTTTTGATCACGCGTTTACACGAAATATTAGAGCAAGTTCCAGTCGATATTAGACTTTGTATGCAGTTTGTGCATGATGGAGCTCCGCCGCATTTTAGCCGAGTGGCTAGACAATTTTTAAATCAACACTTTGCAAATAAATGGATTGGTCGTGGAGGTCCTATTGCATAGCCTGCTCGTTCTCCGGATTTGAATCCATTAGATTTTCATTTACGGGGACATTTAAAATCTATCGTGCACGCAACATCGATTGAACATGCTGAAATACTACGAGATAGAATAGAGCAAGGCTTCCGACAAATTCGAGAAACGAGGAACGATAGAAAGAGTAACTAGATGCGTGCAGGCTTGTCTTCAAATGCAAGGTGGTCATTTCGAGCATCTTTTGTAAAAGTAATAAAAAACAGAAAATTCATTATATCTCATAAACAAAGACAAGATAGGACATATATTTATGTGACTTTTTTCCATTACTTTTAGGCGTACAATCAGCTCCCGAAGTGGGTCCCACAAGTTACAAAACACCATCGTATAGATATTTATTTGTATACTCTGTAGATCTCGATACAGAAACGAACTACAGGGTCAAAAATCTCGAACGAAGAACCAGTTAAATAAATTTTTCAGTCGTTACGTGTCCGAAGCAACAAGAGCAGCTTGGTTCTCGAGAGCGTTTCGCTGTCATTAAAGAGCAGCGCTTGGCAGAGGAGGATCATTAATCTACGAGTGTTTGTCGAAAATCCCGCGAAACAATTACTCGGGAACGACGTAATTCGTCCGTGTAATTCGTAGGATTATCTCGTTATACCAGCAACGAGGGAAAAGAAGGAAAAAAAGTCACTTGTCTGTGAAAGCAAAGTCGAGCGACAAAGAGAAAGCACGAAACAGTAGATGAAAGGGCGACGAAAGAGGGCTAACGGGAAGGATTCTTTCAATTAGTTGGTCGACTCCTCGTGATTCCAGTTAATCGAGTGTCCTCTTTGGGACGTCTGCTATTCTAATGATCGTTCAAATCGAGAGGAAACCGTTGGCTCCCTCCATTATACAGAAAAGTTGGACGAGCATCCATATTGATAAACGAACTTCCTCCCCCCGTCGTCCCGTGACATGCACCACAGCGAAACGCTGGTCTCCCGGATGGATCTGTCGCGATGAAAAGAAAAAAAAAGAAAAGAAAAAATTCGATCGAACGTATCCCATCCGCGTCGACGAAAACTTAATAAGCCAGCCAATATAACCAACGAGATTCTGGCCGGGGCGATGTTGGCAAGAACGCGATTGCCGGGCAAACATTCCAGGAATTTTCGCCGGCGAATAATTGCCAGGCTCGATGGTTCCCGAAACTTGGTTGATCTTTAACCGAGGCAGCGAGTTGGCTGAAGCCGGATGGAATCCACCGTATGGGTGAAGGAAGAATCGGTCGGGGGGAGGGGGCAGCACCAGAGAGAAATTAGCGGCGCACGGTCGATAGGTGATCAAAATTTCGTGGCAAACCTCTCTCGCGGAGACGTACGAGCACGGGTGAGTCGATTACTCGAGACTCCGTGTAATTAGAGGAACGAAGCCGATGGCCAGCACTCGAAAAGTTGCCGCGAGTGGTCCCTTTGGCCGCTACGACAATGAGTAACGAGTTTCGGGCCATTAGAGAGAATGGAAGACGAAATAACTGGCCGGACGTGGCTCCGTCTTAAAAACTTGGCCAAGGGAAGGAAAAGCCAGCGGCTCTTTCTCGAAGCTTCGAAAATGCACTTTATCTGGCTGGACACGATCCCGCGTGGAGTCGATTACTTGAGAAACTGCTCCTCGCCGACGGGGAATCGGATCTTCCTAAGGATTTCCCGTAAGCGTCACCGTCTGGGCTGGCACGTCTCTGTCGCAGATTTCTGACTAGACCGCTTTTCAATTTTGCACTATACTTTCTTGTTTTCTCAGACCTTCGTCAAACTACGTTAACTTGTTAAACGTGCATTGCAAATTGAGAATAGTTTCAGTATGTTGATAATTCACCAAATTATGTACACGGCTGGAGATTCCTGATTAGACTTACTCCTGTTTGTTATAGTTTGCACAGCGAGACGCTCAATTTTCATCCATTCTGTTAGTGTTTCGTTAGTGCGAGACGATTGATTTGTTGAAAATCGTTCGGCAACACACCAGCGAGGACGGGAAATGGCGGTGCAAGCTCTGTAACGGCGGAAGGTCGAGTAGAATCAAGCTAATTATTATTGGTCGGCAAATATTTGTCAAACAGTCCATCTCGTTTCCATCCGTCATCTCTAATTTGCCTTCTCCTTGAGATCTCGTAATTGGAGTATAGTCTGACTAATTAGTAGCCAAGAGATGCTGCCTTCGATTGCTCTGCCTCTCTCTCTCTCTCTCTCTCTCTCTCTCTCTATTCGTCTTCGAACGTATCGCAAACGCTATTTGGCAGTCATCGATCGTTTCTCTTCAAGATAAATAGACGTTACTTCTCGCCGGGGGAAACTCTTTTGTGTACGAAGCCACGAATCGTAAGTACATTGTGTACGTATACCTTTCGAAAAACACAGAGCCACTTCAGCGAACCGTTCAAACATCGCACTTTACTCGGTCTTGGGAAAACACGGTTTTGTTCCGATTTCTTTACACTCCGTAGCTGGATCCGACTCCGGCCGTCGCGAGTTTCCCCTCTGTGTGTAAAATTCCTTGTCACCGTTTCCTCCGGTATTTCATCCAACGTGTGCTTTGTTTCGCAACCTATTGCAACACGGATGGACAGTCACGTTTCCGAGGGCCAGATTTTATAATTTTGCCAAGTGAGAGAAACGAATTTCTGGAAACTGAGTTGTTCGTTACAAGTGCAAAGTGGGGAACCGTTGTTTCTGTATTTGGAAAAGAATCGAATAGAATTGAACGAAATAAGAGCGGAATGGACTAGATGTTGTACGAATTTGTCTTAGTCTCACGTAATTATTTACCGTACGATATAATTATCGATTGGTTACTAATTATTAATACCACAATATAATTCGCCAATTATCAATATCGACATTTTTAAATCGTTAAAAATCTCTCTATTCGACGAGCAGGATCGCAATGTAAAAAAAGCTACGTTTGAAGTAAAAGAACTTCCAACAAGATTGATACGGAACTGAACGAACGAATCCTCGCGCAGTATCTACCCCTGACATTTGTTTCTAAAGCAGAGCGACGTTATATAAGCGCCTATTCCTATACTCTATACCTCTAATAATAGACGTGGAGGAGCGGAGGGAGGGAAGCTGATATCCGCGTATTTTCTTTAGTCCTATAGTTTCGTTCTCCACTAAAGAACCAAAGAGAGAGAGAGTGAGAGAGAGAAACTTTCGAACCAGTCGGTCGTCGAAAACGTCAGGTGTTCCCGCCATAAAGCGGCTTATCGGTCTTGTTATTTATGCACGACCGTCCTTCTCGGTGAAATTATTCATTTATTGTAGCTGTGCAACGCGCGTGTACAGGAATACCCGTTTGGTTACCCCATCCAGCGGTTCGGTACGTGGCGTTCTGCTTACATTCCGCCGCGACAAAAGGAACGAGGAGGAGGATCGCTTTGCCGCGTCGCGTCGCCAGCAAAACCCACGTAAACATCCATCGACGTTTTTCCTCGTTTCCGCGGCGCATCCTGTTTCCTCGTGCCTCTTCCATCTCCGCCAGCCTGGCCGCCATTCTCCCCCCGCGCCGGTATTTTTGTTTGCCGTAAATTGCGACTGTCTCGCGCGCCGTGTGATATTTACTCGTGTATTTATGTATGTCGAGGGTTGTTACAGCTACGGTGAAGCGATTATGGCAAGATTTTGACGCGTCGCGGACGAGACGTCTTCGCGTTTCTCGCTGTTTCCGGAGTAATTGTAATTGTAACCTAACCTTAAACCTTCGATCTAACCTAATATAGTGCAATTTCATCGAAACATTGATATTTCTGTTGTAATCTGTTTTTTTTTTCTTTTTTGTTGGTATTAATTTGGTAACTGTTCCAAGTTACAATGTTTAATGACAAGTATTTATCTTCTTTGACAATTTTTACCTAATCTCAAACCTGCAGTCTTCAACCTAACGTAACCCAACATAGTGCAATTTCATTGGAAGATTGATATTTCTGTCGTAATCTGTTTCTTTTGGTATTAATTTGGTAATTGTTCCAAGTTACAATTTCAAATATATTTATCTTCTTTGACAATTTTTACCTAACCTCAAACCTGCAGTCTTCAACCTAACGTAACCTAACATAGTGCAATTTCATTGGAAGATTGATATTTCTGTCGTAATCTGTTTCTTTTGGTATTAATTTGGTAATTGTTCCAAGTTACAATTTCAAATATATTTATCTTCTTTGACAATTTTTACCTAACCTCAAACCTTCAATCTCCAACCTAACCTAACCTAATATAGTGCAATTTCATTGAAAGATTGATATTTCTGTCGTAATCTGTTTCTTTTGGTATTAATTTGGTAATTGTTCCAAGTTACAGTTTCAAACATATTTATCTTCTTTGACAATTTTTATCGATCTGCTAATATCACAAACAAGTATTGTTTGCTTGAGAGAGATCCCAAGGAGAGGGTTTAGGTTATGTTTGTAGACATATTTGAATGGAATAGCAAATCCAACCCAAACTCAAACACGAATCTAAATTCAAAAGCAAACAATAACTGTACTGTTTCGATAACTTTTGTCCATAATTGCGCGTCTGTGTTAATATTGGTTATAACCAAAGCCTAATTCTCAAGTTTACCTTTAAAACCGATTGACGAAGCGACGAACAAAACGGCGGACGTGTTAATTATATACTTGAAACTGAAAGTGGCATTTGAAATCAGATATGTACAAATTTTTTACTTCTTTCCTTGTTTGTATCCCTTTTTCAAGCAAACAACAACTGTTATCTCATTAAGAGACCGATAGGAATTATTAAAAGGAATTATAGTTCGTTTAGAGATGGAGCCGTGATTTCGAGTAATTATCATTAATTGAGATCAAATATTCTGCTAAATTTAACCTGAGGAAATAAATAAATAAGTAGCTGACATTTCATAAAATTTATAGAAACTATTTTAACTCGTTTAAAGACACGCATAACATACCTCATTGAGATACTCAGAGTCATTCAGCTAACGTGTTTTTGCAAAATAAATCTTCGATTATTACTCTCGTATTTACTCCAACTCGTGTTAGCTATTCTGTTAAAAATATCCGTGTGAAAAAAAAAAATTCATTTGAACTGTGTCTCACACGTTTGCAACAATTTACAACTGTCTAAATATCTCGTGCACGATGGTGTGTCTGACCACGATGGGAAACTCCGCGATGCATCAAGATCGTGAATGGCAGGACTGAAAGAATTTAAAAAAAAAAAAAGTAGAAGGGAAAGGAAAAGGAATAATTGAACGTTGGCGCAGTATTTAGGTTCTTTTTACTCTGGTTCGTAAACGAACGCGACCGTATCGTTCATTGTCGCTCGCAGCTTTGTTCGCGAGCAGAATCGTTTCCGTGTGTGATTGAAACTCGCGGGAAGAGGATGTGTGCCGTGGAAACTGTACTGATGAGAATCGCCGAGAATGGAGATCAACCTTGTCGCGAGCTTTATGAGATCGCAGTTCTTTCGGGCATAAACGTATATTTGGATATCGAAAGGGGATAAGGGCGAAGGACGGACGTTGGAGTTACGAAGAATAGGATTAGGAAGTGCAGTTTTTGTACTCGACCGAGATAATGACTTACGGGCCATGGGAACAAAGTTGTAAGAATTGTAGTAAAACCTGGATTATCAGAATAGTGGGCGATCGATTATCGGAATATCGATCGGCCGGGAGACTCGGGCGACTCGTGAGAAATATTGGGAAACAAAACTTACGCGAGAAAATCCAGGGGAATAATTGAAGTAAGGAAATAATTATTTCATTCGTTGTTTTACTTTATACGAAGGCTTGTTGCTGAAAATGAACAACAATGATTGATTAAAATTGGATGATTTCACACGTAGATGGAAAAACATCGTACTTCAATTATTAGACATAAACGACATTCCGCAGTATAAAATTCCCTCGTGGCTCCAAGTTTTGAACAAGGTCGTAGCTTTCATCCTTTTATACAGTCGTCTGAAGGAAGCATCTGTTATTAACAAATTAATAATGGAAAAAATTTTCCGATGGTTTGCAAAAAAGGAAGGTCTCGAAAGAGCTGAAAGTAAATTTTAATTAATTTCTCCGTTCCTTTTTGCTCTCTGCTTTTAATAGTTTCAAAGAAGCCCGACCGATCGACAACGTTCTCTGAATTTTTGAACGCTCGGCCTGTCGGATGTTCGAATAATTTATCAATTGCTGCGATAACGAACCGAATGGACAGTGTAAATATAATAAATTCTCCACAAGTATGGCGCTGTTTGTTGTCGAGGAAAAAAGATACGTTCGATTGAAATGAAACGTTTCCCGATCCGTTCTTCTCTCCTGACGACTGGCAGCCCGAAATAAATTCGAAAGAGGAAATCGATGTAGAGCGCGCTATAGCAGCGGCAAATGTTGACCCTGCGACTCAACTTTTCTAATAATACCGCGTTTCATCAAAATTTTTCCACCCAGTTTCCATATCAAATGACTTCCGATATTATTTTCATTCAACTAATTCCGACGAGAACCTGTTAATTCTTCAGCACTTTAATCGAGATTCTGATTCAATTGGCATTAAACGTGACGATCGATACGACGGCTATTCTAAGAGTTTTTGATACTTTTATTTCCCTATCGATTTCACTCGAGCTGCAGAAACTAATAAAACTTAATATTCCTGCATTTTAAATATTAATACGTCAAATGCATTTATTAATTCCGAATATCGTTTCTTCAAATGAAAGGTAATTTCATTTTTCAACCACCAGTCCAATACTTTTCGATACGGATAATTAATTTTCGAAGCGCAGTCAATACAGTTAAGCAAGTAAAGAGATTCGATTGTGAGTTTCAATTTAGACATCAAATAAACGGGAAATGACATTATCTCGACAAATCGTAACGAAATTCTGCGTCGGCTATAAATTTCAATGATTAAAATTTCATAAATTCGTTTCAGTTTTAAATTTCGTTAATCTTTACCGCTGGGAATATATATAAAACGAGATATAAAAAGATTATATCCTAATTGAAAGAACCATTAATTTGTAATTAAAATAATTTACGATTGTTATTTACTTGGATCTAAAGTAGCGTAATGACAACGACCCTAGAAGAACGGAGAACAATATGGTATAAAAATTGCACTGCAATCACTCTGAGAAAAGGAACAAAAAGAAGAGAAATTGCAGTAGTAAAATGTACCATAAATACTCTCGACAATGGAAACACGAATCGTTATAAAAATATATAACTTAACTTTTACAATGTTTTGTAAAAAGTTGGCGATACGTACACAACATACGATTTCAATGGAAAAATGGCATTGCAAAGAACACTGAAAAAAGTAGGGAGAAAAAGGAGAATCTTCAGTAGTAAAAAAAATAGCACAAGTACTCCCAACCAGTCACCGTTGTAAAAAATATACGAAATTTAAGGAAACGTAATTTCAGCCAAAATGTATCAATTGATTTTAATACAAAAATTACATTGCAGAGAAACACTGACAAAGAAAGAAAATTCGTCAGTGGTAAAAAAATAGCGTAGATGCTCTCAACCAGCTAGCCTAATAAAAAAACGTATACGAAGTTTGAGAAGGATTTACGTTATTTCAGACGAGAAATGTTGTATTCTGTGAAAATTTGCAAAAATTGCTGAAACATCGGGCGAGAGCTTTAAATATTAAAAAGCAGCACGCCAGCGATAGAGACGGAAAGCGAACGTCACTGAAAGTATACGAAATCTGAGGAAAATGTAACTTCAGACGAGAGACGGAGTTGTTGTACAAAAGTTGACAACGTGGAAATGTAACGCGATATACGAACTGAGCGAGCGAGCTCTATGCTTTTTAGATGCCAGTTATATCGCGGAAACAGCCGGTGCACGCAACCGGGTTTTCTCTCTCTCTCTCTCTTTCTCTCTCTCGTCGCTATCAATTTTTATCTCGCCCGTCGGGCGAACTTTTCGCCTCTGTGACGTTCCCAGCGTCGTCCGCCATTTTCTGTCTCCGTCTGTCGCGCAAATAATTACGATGCCGCGCGTGTTAATTCCCACGCAAGCGTTAGCACCGACTGTTCGATTCGAAATAAAAAAAAAGGCGTATTACGATCGGCCGAGAGTTGAACGCGATAAAGTGCGACGCGTCGAGATAGTTGCAACAGTAGCTGAAACGTTTATCAGGACGACAGGCTGGAACAATACTCGCCCCGTTGTAAATTAGCTCCCTGTAAATTCAGTTCGAGTGACTTTTCATCGAGGTCGACAGTTATTTATTGGAAAACACCTATTTCGCGTACATGTTCCATCGAATTAGGAACGTAGGTTGCAGTTTTACTTCGTCCAACTGGACGACGCGTGTCGTGCGAGTAAAAACGATCGATCGATTCGGAGATTCATCGATTGCGCCCGGATCTTGTACGCAAACGCGCGTACAACGCAATGAATTATTTAGGTGGAAGCACTATTTTCGTGAAATGAGCAGACTGAAGTACTTGCAGCAATAACACGGAGATTTACTCTTTTGAAATATATTACGAGATTTGACAAGAAACTACAACGATAATTATTTATTTTAATTTACGTACAACAAGATCTCTATGATGACCGCTTGATTCTTCTTCATCAACTGAGATTACAACAGACTTTCTTCTTTCTTCATTTGTAATCAAATGTTAAACTCGTTTTTTAAAGATACAAGCGCCGCCGCAATGATGAGTTTAACTTTAATTCAATAATTTAATAATTTAAGTTTTTTCTTTAATTATTAATACTTATTTTATACTTATTTAATATTTATTTTTTTATGCTTATTTTATACTTGAATTTAATACTTTAATAATTTAAGTTTAACTTTTTATTACATTCACGATAATATGACATCAACTGATAAAATTATACTTAACTTTCTATTGCACGCGCGATTAGACATTAGTTTATTGTTCCGTCAGTTTCGAAGAATCTCCTCACAATTAGTCTGTCTCGCGATCAAGAAATTTAAAACATTGAAGACCGTGACTATTATACGAACGTTTTTCGACTGCATTATCAAATATTGCCAGTCAAATTTTTCCTTCTTTTAATTTTCATTAAGAACGTCACAATCAATCCTCGTTGAGGATCATAAGTAGGCTGGTGTGAGTCAGTGGCATGCAAAGTAGTTACTACTGCTACTAGTATCGATTAATGAAATACATAAATTCAGATGTTTAAATCTATAGTGAAGATCCAGAGGGTAGTGTCTTTTCAGTCTTCGACAGTCATAATAAAACCAATGACACCAGTCGCACCATCGATTAATAAAATCTCAAAGTATCCCGTGTTGAAAGTTGCAGTTCAGTCGTTTCTGTTAGAATTCGCTCGATTTCAGCCAGAAAAATATCGAAAGCATCCGAAAACGATCGTAATTCGGCGGCCGAGTGTGTGTTTCAATTTTCAAAGACGCTGGCAGCAGCGTCTTTTACGATACGCGTGGAAACGCAATTTCCTCGGGAATTCCCTTTCCCGCCGCTTCATCTCGGTTGGCGTAGACGCGTGAAACACAAGGGGCTGTTTGTTCTCGGTCAGAATACAGTGGGAAAGTGCCCCGGCGCCAGCGGTTTGTGTGTTTATACCGTCATGGAACACAGGTTATCCTCGAGGAAGGACCTCTCGCCTCGCTGGCTTGGATTACAGTCACGAGGAGGCGAGACACGAGACGAGATTTCCTCTCCTCTCTTTCTCTTGTAGCATCGCTGCATCTCGCCCCCACCCCCAACACGCCACTTGCCAAATTATAAACAATACGTTGCAGGCTGCGTTTGACGGGCGACAGACAAATAGCTGCGCTGCGGCACGTGGGGCCCCACGCAATTAGGAACGAAAGGGGCGAACGAGCGGAATGAGGAACCACTCACCCACGTTGTACCGACCACCTCGCCCATAGAAATGAAGTTTCTAATTGCGAAATTATAGGCCAGTACGGCGGAAGTGGAACGTATTACCTTGCAAGATTATTGCGAAACTGCCGCGAGTATTTCGAGTTGGACACATAAAAGAGACCGCACAGGATCAAAGGATGCGGTGTATCTCGAAATTTGAAACGTAGATAAGGGTGTCCTCGGTGATTCTGTGAACCGTACGCTCGAAATTAGGCAAGCTGACGTGTAATTGGCACTCTGATCAATTGGTGATTACTCTGTCGTATTTTTCGAAATTTTAATTATCGTCAGTTATTTGTTCTAATTGTTCAATAGGTCTCTGTGCATTCCAATTCGTAAATGTTGGAATATCTGCCAATAGAGTCTAGACCAGATTAATCGATCAAAATTTTACATTCGTTCGGGATACGATTCAACGTGTACGAAAATTTGTCAAAATTACTCCGTCATTCGTTAGAATCACAAACTCCTAATTTAAAACATCGACGATCAATTGGGCAGGAAATTTCGAAAGGTCTGACTGAAACGTAGATGAGAGTATCCTCGGTGATTCTGTGAACCGTGCGCTCGAAATTAGGCAAGCTGACGTGTAACTGGCACTCTGATCAATTGGTGATTACTCTGTCGTATTTTTCGAAATTTTAATTATTGTCAGTTATTTGTTCTAATTGTCCAATAGAGTCTAGACTAGATTAATCGATCAAAATTTTACATTCGTTCGGGATACGATTCAACGTGTACGAAAATTTGTCAAAATTACTCCGTCATTCGTTAGAATCACAAACTCCTAATTTAAAACACCGACGATCAATTGGGCAGGAAATTTCGAAAGGTCTGACTGAAACGTAGATGAGAGTATCCTCGGTGATTCTGTGAACCGTGCGCTCGAAATTAGGCAAGCTGACGTGTAACTGGCACTCTGATCAATTGATGATTACTCTGTCGTATTTTTCGAAATTTTAATTATTGTCAGTTATTTGTTCTAATTGTCCAATAGAGTCTAGACTAGATTAATCGATCAAAATTTTACATTCGTTCGGGATACGATTCAACGTGTACGAAAATTTGTCAAAATTACTCCGTCATTCGTTAGAATCACAAACTCCTAATTTAAAACACCGACGATCAATTGGGCAGGAAATTTCGAAAGGTCTGACTGAAACGTAGATGAGAGTATCCTCGGTGATTCTGTGAACCGTGCGCTCGAAATTAGGCAAGCTGACGTGTAACTGGCACTCTGATCAATTGGTGATTACTCTGTCGTATTTTTCGAAATTTTAATTATTGTCAGTTATTTGTTCTAATTGTCCAATAGAGTCTAGACTAGATTAATCGATCAAAATTTTACATTCGTTCGGGATACGATTCAACGTGTACGAAAATTTGTCAAAATTACTCCGTCATTCGTTAGAATCACAAACTCCTAATTTAAAACACCGACGATCAATTGGGCAGGAAATTTCGAAAGGTCTGACTGAAACGTAGATGAGAGTATCCTCGGTGATTCTGTGAACCGTGCGCTCGAAATTAGGCAAGCTGACGTGTAACTGGCACTCTGATCAATTGGTGATTACTCTGTCGTATTTTTCGAAATTTTAATTATTGTCAGTTATTTGTTCTAATTGTCCAATAGAGTCTAGACTAGATTAATCGATCAAAATTTTACATTCATTCGGGATACGATTCAACGTGTACGAAAATTTGTCAAAATTACTCCGTTATTCGTTAGAATCACAAACTCCTAATTTAAAACACTGACGATCAATTGGGCAGGAAATTTCGAAAGGTCTGACTGAAACGGAACGAACGTTAGACTAGATTCTAATCCGAAGTGAGATAACTTTCCCAAGAAATCTGATAATTTTTACCTTCTTTTCCAACCAATATCGTGTACTTAAAAAAGAGGCACGTATCTCGTTCGCCTAGTTCCGCAATTTTGTATGTAGGTTGACAGGGACGTTTGGGGAAACGAATGCTCGGGGATAGACAGTTTTTCAGCGAGTTAGGCCCGAAACGCTGTTTACGCGGAGAGGAGCTCGAGAAGCTCTGACGAACGGTCGGCAGAGGAGGATTTAAAGGATCGCGGCTGAAAGGATCGTGCAAAGGATTCGCGCGCTCGATTGAACTCGAGCAGCTGTTCCTTCGTCTTTCCGCGCCTGGCTCTCTATTTATCTACTTCTTGGCCTCCTTCTTTGCATTCGGGAACCTTGTTATTTCTTTGAAACGGGCCTGATATATGGAACGACTTAATATCGCGCGTCAGTTCATTCAGAAAACGAAATGCCTCTTGTCTGACTAATGCTCGAGCTCTACTCCCTTCGCGCACTTTTGCCATTGTTGGAGGTATTCCCGTGTCTTTCTACCTAGACAGAGAAAGAAAAAGAGAGAGAGAGAGAGAGAGATGATCGTGGATATCCAGAGAAATTCGGCTATTTGCATTAGCACTCTCGTCGTTTTATCTCTTTCGTTTATCTCTTATCTCGCCTCTTGCTCGAGGAGTCGCGTTACCTTCGCAAAGTTTCAAACTTTCAGGATGTTACTGCACCTGCAGGATCGCTTTTATTACAATTTCATCGCGTTTAATAGACTGCTGCAATGCTGGTTGATGCAAGAACTGGGTGTAACAGACACTGTTGCTGTTGTGACATTCGGTAGACGGAAGTTGCACTTCCTTGCGAATTTGCATAAACGTCTAATTAACGTAATGTTTTAATAAAGTGTTCACGACGTATCCAACGAGCGAGCGTGCGTTTCCGTTTTTCATTTGTTATACTGAAGCGTGTCTGCGCGTAACATCCGAGAGGTATAAAGTGTGCTCTTGCACTCCGCTCTGTTTTATGATCAAAGAGACGTCAGGCAAACTTCTTTCTTCTTCTTGCTGCCACTTTACTTCAAGAAAGTAAGACCACCAATTTTGCTTGAACCACTCAGAAAATGTCATTTGAAAAAGTGTGGAAAGGAAATGGTTTCGTGAGAATCTATGAGCTGGGAAATTTTCACTTTTTGTCTATTTCGAATGATTCGTCAAAATTAACGCACAACGCCTTAAAAAATCTTACGACTATATTTTTTTAGTAAAAGTAGCAGACAAATCATATACGATAACTGCAATATTTACGATATAAGTTAGGCAATATAGAAGTACAAATTGTACATACAATGCGCGACATAAATTATTGTATTTACAATAAATACAACGTGATTAAATACAGTATACGAAACATAGTTTATACAATAAAGACTCTGTCAGCGTATTAATATATTGCACTATCGTATTACAAAATATGCACGATAGTAATATATAATATATTAAAATAATAATATATATAATATATACACGATAATCCACGATAAATAGTGAATATAATGAAAATTATAAAATATATTATGAAATATATTAAAACAATAATATATATAGTGTATACACGATAATCTACGACAAACAGTGAATATAATAAAAATGATAATATATATTATAAAATTAAAACAATATATATATATATTAAATATATTAAATAATATATATTAATATTATATTAATAATATAATTATATTATTATTATAATTATATAATTATATTAATAATATATTAATAATAATATATATATTATTGAAGTAGTGAATATAATGAAAATTATAATATATAATATATTAAAATAATAATATATATATAATATATACACGATAGTCCACGATAAGTTGTGAATATAACAGAAATGATAATATATGATATATTAAAATAACAACCCTTTGAGCGGGTGCGTACATGCGACGCACATCATGCGTGTACACCTCGACGTTTTCGTTCGCGAAAACACTATCATTAGTAGTAAACCTCGTAAAACACATCCTATCGGCGTTGTAATTGTCTCCATGAAATGATCTCTCGAAACAATCAGCGAATTCGCGATTATTTTTTTTTTTCCTTTGCATTCACCCACCTACCCTGTTCCACGGTTTCTCCATTGACTTCTCCTCGTAACACGAAGCAATGGAGTTCCGGCGGGGCGACAGAAGATGTCCGCCGTTGGTAGAGCGAGTTGTCCAACGTCCGTTTGCCACTGTTCAGATAGCGGGAAATTGAATTTTCGTCCTTGACGCGCCGGCGGACGCAACAAGAAGGTGACCCGTGCGGATCCTCGAGCGTTTCCGACCCTTATCGCAGAGATGGCTCTCGGTGTTCGTTTTCGAATCCGTGTTTCCCACGATCTCCATCGATGGATCCCCTCGATCCAAGATTTCCGCTTCCGGGCCTGATTTCCGGCGGAGGACGCTTCTGGATATTTGATTAGCGGATACCGCCGGTGGTATTTTACGCCGCTATCCGAACACTATCGGCAACGATTTTCATTTTTCGAACTGGTGGCCGTCGGAGCCGAAGGTCTCTACGTTTTCGATGTCCGAAGGAGAATGTTCTCGGCGCAGCGGAGGAAAACAACCACCGCGGAATGCATTGGACGAGAGATGGTTTTGCAACAATCGATATTCCGCTCTTTCTAACTATAGTTTTCGTCCGTGCCGCGGCCATCCGTTTTCAAGTGTATAATTCGCATTTATTATTCACTGGCCTCCTCCCGAGATACGAACCCGGCTACTTCTTTCCCAGTTAGAATCTCGAAACTTTTCCCTGTTCCGTTATCCCGCAATACGGCTGTGGAATTGAAGAATTTTTTTTCAATAAATATGTAATTAGGTTATTTGGAAGGACTTTGGACTTAACTGGGATTAAACTTCCTGCCGGACCCTCCGCCGCGAGAAAGAAGTCCGCCCTTCCTCGTAATGAATTCCCTTGAAGAGTTTTTCCAGTACTTCTGAAGCGCTTCGTCTCTCGTCCATCGTCCTTCGAGAAAGTCCCGGGCGAAGTTGGCGAGAAATAATGGACAAAGACGGGGACCGAATCGTTTCCGTTGTACAGTACACAAAGTTCAATATTGCTACTTCATCAATGAGGGGAGCTTCTCTGATATCCTGCTAAAGTTAATAACCGAGTGAAATCAAATCGTTTGTTCGATGGAACAACGCGATATACACGGTGTCCATAAAGTCAAGTATTACAATTTGAAAAATTTATTACAAAGGCAAATGGAAAGACAGGCGAGTGGAAATTATTACAAAATGAGACGTATATATTTAAGTTTTTTCTTGTCTTATCTAATACACCTGTATATGGACAGTGATCCTTTACTTTAGATTAATTATGTCCCTTACCTTTGTTCGATACACGATATCTTTAACATAATCCCACGCGAGTGTCCGTAAAGTCTCTTTACAATTTCAAAAATTTCTTACAGAGGCAACTGATGAGATATCTTCGTCAGATTTGTTCCATGTACTCGGTGGTTATCAAGGTTTACACTACATTGCATTTCAGGTGCCTTGTTGATGAATAAGATACTGTTGAACGAATCCCTTGCAAAATGGCTACTCCTCAAGAGAAGGCACAGTGCGTATCATGGTTTATTGAAACCAAATCGGATCTGCAGACTCGACGAAACTTCAGAACTAAGTATGGAAGAATATCCACCGTCACGTCCATCAATTCGTGCATGGCACGAGAAATTTACGGAGACAGGGACAGTGTTCGATAAAGGGATGAGTGAACGACCAAGAACATTCGAGGAAAACATCGAGTACCGTCTTGATGTGCTTCCAATGGTGCCCATTAAATGATGCAAGAAAAAACTTAAATATATCCGTCTCAGTTTGTAATAATTTTCACTTGTCTGTCCCTTCATTTGCCTTTGTGATAAATTTTTGAGGTTGCAAAGAGACTTTATGGACACCCTGTACATCGAGGCTGTTGTTAGCAGCCTCCTCTTTGAACCTTGCCGTGTCAAAGATTCAGCACGAGCCGAGGAGTCGAGGCGTTCAACGAAATATCACGGCGATAAAATATTTAAACGGCCTGAAGATCCATTTACGACAATCGCATTTTGCTCGGAGCGGCGTGTAAAGTCCAGGGAGGGGGGCGGGCTGGCGCAGATATCCGAATTTTCGAGTAAACGCGGCGCGTCTCGTTAAATTCCCCGGTCAAATTTCCGCGAACGTTGCTCATCCGTGCTCGGTTAAGCCGAGGCGCGCGTCTCTCGACGAGGCAGCCGCACTTTACTTAATGCAATTAATGACTCGCTTAAACGTCTTGCACCGGGTCGCGAGTCCGTCGTCTCTCCCTTTAAATCGCGCGTCCTCCCCGCGCGCCCCCGCCGCGACCACCGAATTTCCGCGTCGGAATCGATAAGTCCCGGCGGTCCTTTAGTTTCGTTGTTAACGAGAGTCTGCGGAGTAATTAGTGATTCATGAATTGCAAAACCGAGCGCTTACCGCCTCGCGCCCCCTCGTCTTTCGTCTCCTCCTGGCATCTCTCGCCTCTCCCCGCGGACCAGCCGTTCAGCAATCGTGGAAATTGCCGAACGATGAAAAATAATGCGAACGATTATTCGATTTGCTCGTAGCAAATCGACGATTAAGCTTCGCCTCGCTTGGTTTCCACCGGATATTTTATCTTGATAAACGGGAGAGCTTTGTCTTGACAATCAATAGATAATAAATGTTATTAATAATTAATGAAAGTTGTTACTATAATATTATTATTATTATTATATTTATTAGTATAATATATGTAATAATAAATATTGCTTTTATATTAATACATTATTAATATTCAAATTTTTATTATTAATGATTATTGATACAATAATAAATAGAATTTTGATGAAGAAAGTTTTTATCTTAACAACAAGTAGCAGTGTTTGATAGTATCTTAAATAGATAAATAATAGACTTTTATCCATAATAATCTGATCGTATTCACAAGTACTATAGAAAGATTAGATAAATTTTATTGAAATACCCTTTATATTTCTCAGTTTTGGCCTTCGTATTAAACTTCTCACTCTTTGATTTTATCTGCAAATAATTCCAGTAGTCAAACTTGAATTTTGTCAGACTTCGCTTCGAAAATTTAATTCCCTAAATAATTCGTACGAAATTTCGATGAGGTTCGATTGTGAATCATCATCATCTTACACGAAAGTGCATTATTTTCTCCTGTTTCTCCAAATCGATCACGATTTTACAACTATCCTGGTATTTACGAGCGTGCATGCATCGCAAAATTATAATAGTTCCAAGAAACACGTGCATACATACCTACTGTGACGTAGTCTCGTTCCAAGACAAATTGATTCCCCAGAATCAAGTTAAAGGTCGTCGAGTTAATTTCGCGAATCACGACCGCAGCTTGCGCTCACGCGATGAATTTTCTTGCTGTCACGCGAAGAAAGACGCATTGTCGCGGCGAGAAACAGCTTGTGAAGAACTTGAAACAGCGGCTGAACTCCTCGACGTTCCTACTGACGTAATTCCTAATCCCATTCTCTCGATGCTTCTCAATGTCACGAGCGCGACATACTATTCACCGTCGCTGAATATAGTTTGTCTAAGGTAGCTCGAGTCTCTTTTATCGTCGTGTTGATAGATCCTCCTCAATGACAGCGATCGAAAATATCGATTTTCATTCGAAGTTTCGTCGTTTTGAAATTACGCGCATTATATCTCGTTCGAGGGGCGTATATTTGTCGTGAACGAGGCCACGACGAAACGTTCAGTCCCCTTAATTGACGTTGTGATAATTAACAAATTGCAAATTGACTCTCGTTCCTCGTGGAAATAATCATTTCCACAGTAATTGGAAGTAATAGTTTATTGCCAGTAGCTGAGCTACTAACATCAATTTTAGAACCTTTGATGATTTCGCTAGCTACCAATCGAACCTTCAATTCGTTTTGACAAGATTACTTTATTGCCAGGAGCTAAGTTGCTGATATGAATTTTAGAACGACTTCGACTCGTTTAACGTATCATCATTTCGCTAGCCAGCACTCGAACCTTTCACACGTTTGACAAAATTAATTTATTAGCAGTGTTGGTAATATCAGTTTTAGAACCTTTGATCCATTTAGTGCATTACGCTAGCAGCGAACCGACATTTAGATTCCATCTTACCTTCTAACCCAACCTAAATGCCACGATTCGGGCTGATAATTCCAGCGGTTAACGTATTGAGAAATAAGGCGATAGTTTAGAGAGATTTGGATACATATCTTCGTGTCGATTGTCACGTCTTGCCCCTTTTATTATTCTTCGTTCACGACTACACGTGGTGATAGAATAGGTGCAGCGGTTGATGATCGACGAAACTGTTCAAGGTGTTCAATCGGTCGTACGGCGCAATTAATCAAGTAGCTGGTGACTATCAATCACATTGAACAAAATCAATCTGAATTATCCGGACGGAAAATTATTGCCACATCTGCAACGATGTCTAGGCTACGTGGCTTGATTAAGACTGCTCGGTTAGTCTAGCGCAGTCTGGCACCTGGGTCCCTAATCTGCGACGATCTGACCTTTAAGATAGTCGCGTGGTGTTTCCGATTACGTTAAATGCACCACGTTGGAATTATATTCTGAGATATTTACTTCTCACGTGCGTTCCTTCGATTTCATCGACACGTTTCGCTCAACTTCCCGTTCGTTCAATTTCCTGTCTATTGTAGAGTTTATCTAAATCGTGAACTGAAAGCAATACAAGCGCAACGAAAGTCATTTGCTCTCAGTTATTTCAACTGGTATTAAATTTATCAATTTAATTAGACGCATTTTAATTACTGCAAGTAGTCTGAAATGTGTCTGTTTACATCCCTCTCATTAAACAGAAAGCCGTCTTTTTTTTTTTTACCGCGAGTTTGATTTTCTAGATATTGATTCTGGTAATTAATTATCCACGTCGA
Organism: Tetragonisca angustula; assembly: GCA_036937485.2. NCBI lineage: Eukaryota > Metazoa > Arthropoda > Insecta > Hymenoptera > Apidae > Tetragonisca > Tetragonisca angustula. Next base: position 2,030,508 of record JAWNGG020000009.1, on the reverse strand, counting down.
CGCTCGTTTTTCCACGTATATATATATATATATATATATATATATATATATATATATATATATATATCATTACATTGTATCGCATCGTGTTCTCTCTTTTTTCCGTTCCGTTAATCCTTCCCGCTGCAGAATCCTCAGCAATTTTTGTACAGTTCCTCTCCGCTGCTCTCTAATTACAACGTTGAAAAGAGAAGTCCAGCGACGCAAAACGATTGAGAAGTATAAAATTGAAAATGTAAAGTAACAGGGTTGGTCCCTGACGGTTTAAAAAATGGAACACCTGTCAGACTTATCCTCGAGTCGTACTACTTACATCCAGCGCTTCCTCCTTTAGCTGCTCTATATCATTTATAATAATTTATATATAATAACGTAACATAAATTATAATCTTAAATATATAATAATATAATAATATAATATAATTTATATTTTTATATATTATATACTATATACCATAATTTATATTTTTATGTTTACATTATATGTTATACACTATACACTATAATTTATATTTTTATGTTTACATTATATATTATATACTATATACTATAATTTATATTTTTATGTTTACATTATATGTTATACACTGTATACTATAATTTATATTTTTATGTCTGCATTATATGTTATACACTATACACTATAATTTATATTTTTATGTTTACATTATATGTTATACACTATACACTGTGATTTATATTTTTATGTTTACATTATACGTCATATACTATACGTCATATACTATATATTATAATTTATAATAACTTTGCTCTGTCTTTGTTGCGTCGCGTCAACGTACCGTGTCGAGAACAGAAGAAACACACGAAGAGGAGAAATTGGACATTCCGTTATTGTCTCGGGGAATGTACTTTCTATTACGCGCAGCCGATGTGTTTTCGGTACATTTATATAAGTTTACGCGAACGCGGATGTAATCCAGTTAGCGAAAGCTTTCTGCTTCGACTGTTGCGGGAAATGACGAGCAATTTCGCGAAAGCTCCTGGGGACACGGTGAAAGCGTTCGATCGTCATGGGAGTCGAAAGAGTCAGTTAAACTTTCGCGTGATCTTCCATGTTTGTTTCACGCCCGCTACGTTTCGATACATTTCTTTTCGTTCGTTCCCGTTTTTCACGCTTCCTCGAAACGATTGCCAACGATATCTCTGCACGGTCACATATCTCGATAATAACTCGACGTCCCTTTCATCGATCCAAATTTTGTTAAGCTCAATCGGACGGATGTTAACCGGCAGTTATTTTCGCAATTACTTCGCAATTCGTCTACAAAGAGACGATATAAAGAGTCATTCTAAATGGTAAAAGAGATCCTTTTGAATTAAATTCAACAACGTGAACTCCAACTGGCGAGTACGACGTACCAAACGAAAACTACGAATAACAAATGCAATAACAAATGAGCGCACAGAGCCGAATGAATTTTTGCGTGACGTCTAACGAGCATTTCAAAAGCGATATAAACAAAAGTAAATACGTCTTTCTCCAGCTTGGAACCAACCAAAGAGACCAAAAAAAAAAAAGAAGAAAAAAATTTGCGTCGGGCTAATTTTCATCCGGTGAAAAGGACCTCTAGAGTGGAACGAAAAAGAAAAAAAAAAAGAAATGCAGGGCACGCATGACACGTTCGCGTGACACGTGAGAGGAATGCCGCTCGCGCACGCTTTCAAGATGCTCGTGAGTTACGAAAACCGCGCAGCAACGGTACGCTGGGACATCATTGCAAGAAATATTCTCTGTCCTTGTCTTTTTTTTTTATGCTTGTCACTGTCACATTGACCAAAATTGTTTCGTGTCAATCCTCCTCTCTGATCATTGTCCTGACATACCGATTATTTGTTTGCTCGACGATACATTTCATCCCTTGACGCACGAATTGAATGAAATTTGATATGACCAAAAAATGATATTTGTTTTTGCATTTTTATATTTCAAATTATTTAAACGAATTGATATTGTAATATTGATATTTGAATATTACTAAATATTATAAAAATTGTAATATTGATGTTTAAATGTTATTAAATAATATAAAAATTGTAATATCGACGTTTAAATGTTATTAAATATTGCAAAAATTATAATATTGATATTTAAATATTATTGAATATTATAAAAATTATAATATTAATATTTAAATATTATTAAATATTATAAAAATTGTAATATTGATGTTTAAATGTTATTAAATATTATAAAAATTGTAATATTGATATTTAAATGTTATTAAATATTATAAAAATTATAATATTGATATTTAAATATTAGTAAATATTATAAAAATTGTAATATTGATATTTAAATGTTAGCAAATATTATAAAAATTATAATATTAATATTTAAATATTATTAAATGTTATAAAAATTGTAATATTGATGTTTAAATGTTATTAAATATTATAAAATATTGTAATATTGATATTTAAATATTAGTAAATATTATAAAAATTGTAATATTGATATTTAAATATTATTAAATATTATAAATATTATAATATTAAATAATTTAAACAAAGACAAAGTGTCACAAACACGATATTTTTATACAAAATTCAAAACAGTCGTTTTACAAAGAAAAAATATTTCTATGATTCACACTTTAATGTGAACGATACAATTATCTCCAGTAATTTTTATTTTACGGTGGCTTACAAATTGCTTATGAAACAATTAACGTCTCACAGACTTTATTATTTTTCGACTTTAACTTGGAAAACGCATGACGTTTCCCAATAATTGTATATCAAGAGATTAAGCAACTAAAAAAAAAAAAAACGTCTCTTGATCGCATTGAAAAATTTCTTTTCGATAAATATCGATGTCTTTGTCGATCTTGCCACAGCAGTACATATATATGTATGTACTTTGCTAAAAATATTGCTTTCTTGGGAACGGAGCGTGACAGGCGGCGGAAAAGGCGACAGCCGGAAAACGAAACCGACCGGTGAGAATTTCGTTTATGCAGATGCAGTCAATTATATCCTGTCTGCTTATTTGACGGCGTGGTGTCAGTCCCGGTGTGCCGGAGCTATCAAGCCTCTCGTTCTTGCAGCGTTGCGCAACTTGCCCCGAAATACTGCGGCTCAGCCCGTGGCTCCGCTGCCTGGCAAGATTAGTTATTAGATTACAAGGCCGCTCAGAGCTGCTCGGTAATGGAATAGCTATGGAAATGGGAACAAAGATGGGCCCAAGTGCTGTCGGATGTGGAAAGCTTGTGGCAGCCGTTGCAACCGTCTCACCCCTGTCCTTTAACAAGCCCATCTTCGTCCTCTGCCCTGCTAAACCGCTGTCTCCTGACCTTCTCTCTGCGCCGCCGCCATTCTTTTATAGCCGAATGCCCTATGACCTTCGCCGCTTTGTACCGAGGATGCAACTATTTTTAACGTGTTTGCACGTGCAAAATGTGTAAAAATACGTACGTGGCACGACGCGCGTCGTTGTATTTTATATATGATAAGTTGCACCGCGGTTTAAATTGCGGGGGTGGAGGGAAATCGACACGAGACAAAAATTTCCACGAAAAATCCTTACGTTTTCACTTGGGAAAATCCTTTGGATTTTCAGGTTTAATTCCAACAGTGGCGTTTGTGTTTAACCCCCTTGGCGCCGGCAACTGGTTTCGCGAACCGTAACGAGCGACCGAGCCGAAAGTATAATTCTTCTTTTTTCAAGTCATCCGTGTATTATTGGATAGAAATTACTGAGAAGTGATAAATTTATTATTTATATCTCAATATAATTAAAACTGAGAAAATGTTGCAATTTGGGACAAAAAGTTCTCAAAAGTGGCGAGGTTAATTTACGCTGAATAACAACAATTAATTTGAAATTAAACGGCACTCGATAGTCAAAAAAAAAAAAAAAAAAAAACAGAGAAAATTGAGCAAATAAGGAACCAAGTTTGACGATAGATAAAAATTAGAGTAGATTGGTCAATCGACAGTACATTAATGTAAAACTATATTCATCCAATTCACACGTGCCCAATTTGACGAAACAAAATTCTAGAAAACTCGTTATCGATATCATTTTTATTGTTTCGCTTGTTCCGACCAGAATTTACAATTTGCGTAGGAGGAAAAATTGAAACATTCATGAACGCTGCTTAATTCTTCGGATAAAACGGAAAATTGTCGAGGGAAACGCGGTCGAGCACGGTTAAAACTAACTCGTCGAAGGATATGTATAACGCTGCGACACCCACGCACTTCAGTCGTGAATGTGAAAGAAAAAGAGAGAGAGAGAGAGAGAGAAGGGAGAGCTGAACTTTCACATTCTGCAGATCGTGTACTGAATCCTAAATAATTGCGAGCGATATCGTCGTCTGAATATCACCCTGTGCTCTTCTTGTTCAATTTCCCTTCTGTTATTTCACCGGGGTCGTTTCGCGTAAGCGTACGGAAGGATAAAGGGAGAGAAACTTCGACGGAGAACGGACGTAGGACCAAGAAGAAGAAACGCAACCAGGTCGTCGTGGGCCTAGATAACCCCACTGTGTCGTTTCTGCATTCTCCTGTCGCGCGCGGATACTCAAAAAACTGGGTCGAATATCCGCGGCGGAGGTTTTCTAAAGCGAGGCGTTCCGAGTCAGGGCCACTCGGCAGAAAGGAGCCTTCGAGCACTAATTAAAGGGGCTGTGCCGCTACCGAGAGTGAACACATCTCGCGTAATCTTCGCTGGTGACAGGTCGTGCGTTCTTCTTTGACTCTCGAGCATTGCCGACGATCGATACCATCGCGTTTATTGTGATTACCTAGACACGTACGCCGCTATATCGAATTGTTGTACGGCGTGTCTCGGAAAAATTCGGGTCAAGTTTTAGGGACGCGAGGCACTCAGGTCAGAGGGAAGGTTCCAACAAACGTGGATTTGGAGATCGTTAGTAAACTGTGGAAATTCGCGCGTCTATGTAATATAGAAATGCCAAAATTTATACTGTACATATGTATTTGTAGTATAAATTATAATATATTTTTATATATTAGTATAAATGGTATAAATTATAATATATTTTGATATATTTTTGTAGTATAAATTTCATACAACAGAATGTATATTTACATTATAAACAACATATATTGTATATGTTGCATATGTAAATTATATGTATATATGTTAGATCATATATATGCATCAATGTTTAATATATGTCGTTTTAATTAATCGAAATTTTGTACTGCTTTATTTCTTTGATGTAAAAGACATGAATTTGGATAAATATGCAGTTTGATCCAACGACCTAGATCCATATTTATTAACCTAGATACGTCCAGCACCCTTTCAATGACTGATTGGAAACTACCTAATTGTACCCCGCTGTGTTTCGAACCATCAATGATACGCTACTGTACATACTTTTGGGAGAATGAATATTTCTGAGAAACTAAGGTAACATGACAGTTACATGAACATATTTATATCTATTTACACGTTTTTTTATTTAAACACCAACACAAATGAATGAATGTATTGGTGTTTAAAATAAATAAATATACCATAATGAAAAATGAATGAACATGTACAAATGTATAAACATGTAACAAATATATTCATTTATAACATGTTCGTTCATTTTTCATTCTCACATGTTTATTCATTAATGACATGTTCATTTATTTTTCATTACAATATATTTATTCAGTTTCTATTTAAACACCAATATATATTTATTCAATTATAACACGTTCATTGCAATATATTTATTACACCAAAATTCTTTCTCTTTCACTATGGATATATAATTAAATTCCCCCCCTCCGAAACTGGCTTTATCTCGCCATTAAACGCATTCGTGGAATTCGATTGTATGAAAAATTAATAGCAACCGAAGGAAGCCTGGAGCGGCTGTTCTCACACACCTCCCCCCGCGCAATTTCGCTCCACCGTCTATTTTCCTCGGCAACGACCCGGTTCGTCGATTCCTCGCGGCGTTATTCTCGCTCTCCTTGGACGGCCTTGGCTGAAATCGCAGGGCCAGGTTCCCTCCTGCGAAGTGCAAGCGTCACGTACGATATGGAAGAGGCAGCGTGCGCCGTTTCCTCGAAAAACCTTCTGCCGCATGTTCGTTCGATCCTCTGTCTCGTCGACGACCGACGAGCTCGTCTTCAGAGCGAATTTCGGAAATGTGTTTCACCTCGTGTACGACTCGCGTTTGCTTCAATCCCTTTTCAGGGACACGAGAAGGACAGGACGAGAGACGATACTGTGAGGAGGGTCTGATCCTGATCGCTCGTTCAGAGCCCTGTTAAATCTCCGTGCTGAGACAGGGCTGGATCGTCGGTAATTAATCACACGCGTGGAAAAGGCCTCGTCGATCTCATCGACCTTGATGCCTGTCATTCGAACACGTTAATGTTCCGTGCAACGGAGAATATTTGCAAAGTAGCGGCATGCACGTGTCGTACAAGACTTTCCCGTAATTTCATTGAATGCCACATCGTAGGGTTTTGGAATTAATATGAAAATGTCCTACCATTTGCAACTATGCACGTGTTCACAATGAAGTAAAATCTGATAAATCTTGATTGAGAAATTACGACTTCATTGTGAGATTTCATTATGAGATTCGACACTCGTACGTTTCAGTATCACAGTAAAAATCTCGCTAATTAGATGGATAAATTTACTTACATACATTCGTAGTTTATGAATTGCAACTTGTTATTTTACTTTTTCTTCCTCTAGCTAATTGCTAGTGATTAATATTATATAATACAATGGTAAAATACAATGGTGTAAATAAATAAATATCGTACGAGTTAACATATTAAATGAATTTTACTCGGATTATTTATTACAATTTACTGTGCATACTTCTGTGGATTATTTATTTGCTTGAATTTTACTTGAATTATTAATTACAACTTACTGCAATATGCATGCATACTTCTGCAAACTATTTATTTACGAATTTAACCTCTTGCGCTAACTGGTTCACGGACCATAACGAGTGACCATAACGAGTATACAATAATTCATCCTCTTTTTCATCGGTACACTACTGGACAGAAATGACTAAGAAGTAATAAATTTATTATTTATTATTTATATTTCAATGTGATTAAAACTAGAGAAAATATTGCAATTTTGGGCCAAATATTCTCGAGGTTAACTCATCCCAAACTTTCAGATGTCTTTCAGATGTTAATTTATTTCCATTCGATCACTAATCCATCCAAATAATCTGAACATCTGCTTTCTCCGTGAATTTTCTATCGTTAACGCAAAACTCACTGTTTGACGAGATCATTCTCTCGACAATCTGGACCGAGTGCTGCGTTTCATACGAATCGGTAAACCTTCCACAGGCTTAAACCACCAATAAAACCAACGAGTCGTTGCCTTTTCCACGCAATAGCCGGGATGACTCGTCCCCCCCCCCCCCCCGACGTGTATCGTCTCTCCACGATTATTAATTACGCTCGTTGTACACGGAGTCGAACGGTATCGTCCGCGGATCAGCGCGTTTCCCTCCGCGAGTGCAAGGGAAGAAGGGAGCCAGACGGGACGCGAGAGTGGCAAAGATAAATAGGCAGATACAACGAAACGGTTGAGCGGACAGATAAATGTATAGGCCGTGTGTACAGAGACGAAGGACAGAGAGAGAGAGAGAGAGAGAGAGGGGGGGGGGTTGGAAAGAGGCGAAGGAGAAAATGGGCTGGGAAATAGGTCCGGTCGATTCCCAGCTGTAATTGGAAGAATCGATTTGTTGCGACGTCGAGTGGTTGCTCTAGATTCTCGCGTGCCTTCTAAATGAATTTTCAGTTTCAGCTGAAACACCGGCCGAGAATCGTGTCATTTCGTCATAATCGGCACACCCGGCTATTCCCGTTCGCCGATCGGAAATAGAAAAAATTCCTGCGGTTCGTTCGATCCTCGATAACGTCCGCCTACGTCGATCGATCTTTTTTTCTTTTTCCTCGTGCACAATCGTTCTACCGACGTCTAATTAACCGAGCGATTGCAGCTTATTTACGCGATTGCAAGAGCCGCTTGAAACTGTTGGAGTCGTCCCGGCAGTTTTATTTTTATTTTATGGAGGTGACGCGGGAAACAGCGGCGCAATTCTCACCGCCGGAAGTACGATGTCGTGCGAAATTAGGGGAATAGAGGGTAAAAACGTTGAGAGACGCAAATATCTGGCAGCTGCGCGCACCGTGGATAATCGTGCTTTCTGTGTTTTGTGCTCGTGCGTTTCACCCTCGTGGACCCACCCGTTCGATGTCGTCGTTTTCACCGAACGTGACTGGCACGATAAACTCTCGTCACTCGTCCCCGATCGGGGATAAAACGACGAGTCGCGTTTTTCCTGTCGTTAGGATAATTTCGAGAATTGACCACTTTCACGGTCGGAGAATAACGACGCCGTGTGCCTAGAGATAACTCGTCTAGATTTGAGTAACGTGATTGCTAAATCTTGTTTGCCAGGCTACGAGATGAAAAGGCGTACATTTTCTAATTGAAATTTCACTCATCTGTGAGTAAAATGTGCGTTGAGGGATTTTGATTTCAATATTTTTAAACGCACGAGGAGAAAACAAATACCGTGTAACATGTTTGTCGTTCTTCGATGAAATTGCATCTGATTTACAATCTGATTTACATCTCGTCGGTACAATTCACCACTAAGATTATTTCATACTTCACTCTAAAGCCACCAAAGTGACCGAAATGGCCAATCTGTCAATTAAAAGTTTCACGAAACGGTGTAAGATTTTTTTTATGAAACCTTCCACGCTCCACCGTTGTGTATCATAAATCTTCTCGTTTATCTCGTCGATGCAAACCCTTTAATTATCGGACTTTTCGAACGAAATTATATCTGACGTCCAATCAGCAGAGTACCCATTTGCTGCACGACACGCGAGGTCGTTGTTTGCCAGATTACAGATCCTGTCCACTCTTTCCTCTCTCATTTTTGCCAAGTCCTCGGGAAACGTTGAAACTCGCGCCCGTCCGAGGCGTGACATCTCTCGCTGAATTTCACCGTGTAATCTCGCGGCGTGTCTCGCGAGACGCATACGGGTCGCGTGCGTGCGGGCAAGACGAGGCGATAGGTCGCCGATAGGTTATCGACGTGTCAGCGTTCGTGCCATTTGCCACGAGGTGCGATGCCCAGAGCTAAAGAGCTAAGGCAGCACAACGGGCTGTCAGCGACAGTGGCGTTGCCGATCGGCTCGATAACCGGTGAATAGATCGCCGATACGTTTAAGTGCGTCGAATCGAGTCGCAGTAGTTGGCAACTCGATTAGCGACGGCAGACCGCGGCCCCGGAATAATTGCTAATTAACCGCGTGCCGCGACCAACCTCCAACTTCAACACAACCGATCTCTCTCTCTCTCTCTCTTTCTCTCTCTCTGTCGTTCGAAATTTCTCTCAACGAAATGTCTCGCCCAACGGAGAATGCCCATTAGCAACCCGGAAACTTTGATCTCCCGAACGAATTCGAAGCGAGGAGAAACTTCTCAGTGGAATGGTTCCGAAAATAAGTCGAACCGCGGCAGAGTGTCTTTCACCCCGGGAAGATTTCGAAAATTTTAATATACACGAGCCAAGAAGTTTTTGTAGGAGACGAAAGAATAACAAAGTATGACTGCACGTTGGTCTATGACAGTCTACGGTAGTGTTCTGTTCTCGTCGAATCGTCGTCATGCAAGCATGCCCGCGTGAGTTTTGTAAAGGTGATGTGTGACATAAATGAGGCGTACGATGTTATTTTTCCTTTAAAGCTTGTGATCGTCGGAACCAAAGTCGTGTACAGATATTTTATAACGAAAGAATAAATTAATCAACAGTTTTTATTAAATTCGTTGCGAGTTGAGGAACGAGATACTGAATTTGTTTTGCGTTCGTTTGTACATTCACATTCGCGAATCGTTGAATTTAATCGAGAGAGAGAGAGAGAGCGAAGAGATTTTATGACGTACATTGTATTTCACACCACGCTAAAATCGCGCGTTTGTTAGTAATTTTTGTACTTGTCAAAATGATTGCGTAGTCCTTTACATTATGGGTAATTTTTAGGTTACATTTAACTTCTTGCTCTGGAATGACGTGCCATGCACGTCGAGGATTTTCTGTTTCAAAATTGTAATAAATATTTTCTCAGTTTTAAGTAAAACATATTTAAGTAAAACAAAACAGACAACACGAATAACAAATTTATTACTTTTCAATAACTTCAATCCAGTGACATCATACCGACGAGTTCAGAAAGAAAGCGACGAATTGTTGTATACGATTTGGTCGCTCGTTATGGTTCGCAGTTGCTTAACCTCTTGCGCTGGAACGACGTGTCACGCACGTCGAGAATTTTCAAAATTATAATAAATATTTTCTCGGTTCATATTTAAGTAAACCGAAACAGGCAACACAAACAACAAATTTATTACTTTTCAATAACTTCAATCCAGTGACATCATACCGACGAGTTCAGAAAGAAAGCGACGAATTGTTGTACACGATTTGGTCGCTCGTTATGGTCCGCAATCAGTTGCCAGAGCAAGTGGTGAAGAATTCAATTGATCAGTTTTCAATCGTCTGTTCATAAAGAATAGGATCTCGCCCTTCTAAAAGGGTATCGGCATCGAAACGCTTCGCACTGTTTTAAAATTCATCTTCATCGCGAAAATTGGTTCGATCTCGGATGCAAGCTTCGTAGTAATCGTTCTTATCTCCCGATCGCGGAGAATTTTAACGCGTGAAACTTGCGTGTAGCGCATAATAATATCGAGAATCACACAAAGTATGATTCGTCGATCTTCCCTGCCGACATTCTCTTCATTTTAATTGCGCTCGGATTTGCATAAAAATCCATTTCGCAGTATCCTTGTAGCTTCGCGCTCGCCTTTGGACACCCGTGAATACCAAGCAGCTACTCTAACCGACATCCACGAAACTGCCACCTCCCCACCCCCCTGTTATTGAAACATCGAGACGCGGCGCGAATAGTCGAATTGAATTTCGTAATCGCGCCGCCATTGTCGGAATAATCATTCCTAATTCCATCGTATTGAATGGCCCTTCAACCGCGGCCATTCCCTCCTCGATTGTCCCTCCTCTCGACACCTGCCGTGCCTCTAGAAGAGTCGAACCTTCGCAACGAAAGCTCTCCGGCTTCGAAACGAAAGAAAAATTTGGAGACAAGGTGCTCGCCGACTCGTCTCTATGGTCTCGACTGTCTGTCCGGAAAGTTCCGCGAGGCGCATCTGCATCGCACGTAACTGAAGTTTTCGGGGGTGGAGGAAGTGTTGGCAAGTGTACTCCGGTTGCCAGAACAAATATTCGGTGCATGGCAGGTGCTACGTTGTTTCCCCATCCAGAAATCCAGCCTCGTTGAAGAGCTTGCGGACAACGCCGACCGAGGTCTGTCTCTCTCTCTCTCTCTCTCTCTTTCTCTTGAGCTCAGCCCGCTTCGTTTCAGATAGTCAGGATTATATCCATCCTGTATTTATTGCGTCGCATCCAGTCGCTGCCTGGCCAGTGGTTGCTCGAAGTTGGCCAGCGGATCTTCGCTTTAAATCGTATATTTGGAAAGCCGCTTAATAATCCCCCTCCCCCTCCTCCTCCTCCTCCTCCATCAGCTGTTTGCTTCGACCACGACCACCGACTGTAAAACTTCCTGACGTCATTCCAGCGAAAGATCAATCAAATCGAAACTATGGTCAGTCGGTCAGTTGCGACAGACACAACGTGTTACTCGAATAATCATTTTGCTGGATGTTATCTTGAAACAATTGTGCGGTTGGTCGTACGTGAACAGACGAATGATTTGAACTCGAAATCAATTCGTCGCTTGACACTTGTCGAATGAGACGGTATTTTAGCTCACTTTGCATTTGTCTTTTAGAAATAATTTCTCGGATTCTGATTCAAATCGCGTGCATCCTTCAACTTCTGTTGTTGCTCGTTATTCAATGAATTAATAAACTGTAGTCGATCAGACGTAATAAAATGACGTGTTACTCAGATAATCATTTCATTCGACTCGATGTTACCTAGATGTTGAATTCCATTTTTTTTTTTTTGAAAAATTAATTCATTATTTAACTGTCGAATAAGGCGATATTTCATTTCATTTTGCATTCTACTTTGCACTTGTTTCTAGAAATAATTTCTCGGATAGTTGTTGCAATTCTATTATGCGCATCTTCACCTTTCTGCTGGAGTTGTTTGTTATTTCAACGAATTGATTCAAGTAAAATTTAATTTGAACGCAAGATGAAAAGTTTTACTTTCCCCAAGTTAGTTATTTTTTTTTTTTTCGAGTAAAAGTAACAAACGAGTGGAGATGATTTGTTGTTTCAAATTGTCATTCTTTCGTTTTTATCTTCGTCTGGAATAAAATTTGCTTAAACCTGAGTTGAGAATAATTGATAAATGAGACGCGGAGAGTTTATTTTTAAAAGATCGTTTATTCGCGATCTGTTACGTCTGGTAAATAAGTGCTTTAATTATGAGTTATAAATCGGCAACAGTGGTCGTTGGTATTTTAGATTTCAGCTCGTATTTGCTTCATTCGTTTCGAGTAGTTATTGTTATTAGATGTCGATATATATATATATATATATATATATATATATATATATATATTTTTTAGCTCGTGAATTTTATCGCCATTAGCAACTGGAATCTGTGTATAAAGATTATTCTGCCGTACACCGTACATCATGTGCTTCGTTGAACAATTTTTACAATTTTAGAAGTTACAATTTCCAGAGAAGATGGATAAATAAAATTTTAATTGGAATTTCTCAAGAAACAAATTAAACGATCGAATAAAATGCTGAATCGTTCTTCAATTCTCGATTAATCAGAATTTCTCTCCATGGTGAGCGACTTGGGATCGATCTTAACAATTACTCCTCTACAGTTTTCATTCAAAGATCTTTGTTCCCACTTCCCGCGATTATACGTGAAATATTAAATTACGATCTCCCTGGAAACTTCAATATCCGAAGCCAAAACTGATCCCTGGGCTTGAATTCCGTAGGTCCGTATCAGTTTCAGAACGCATTCCTATATCAGTTTACCATCGAGGGACGGAGTTCTGATTTCGACGCTGGCGACCAACGCACTCGACATAATTGCCACGAAAGCTGTTTTCTCTTTTGGCAAACGTTCTCATCTCACTGCGCGAGACTCTTCCGCGGATCTAAACATCTGCAGTTTCCACCGTGGTGAAATTGGAATTGTGTTTAGCATTATCGGAGAACGACGCGAAACTTTTCGACTCGAAAAGCGAGAAGCTTCTCTCCTCCCCCGATGGGACGAATTTTTCTCCTAGAAGCAAAATTTTCTGTTAATCTAATAAAAATAAATTAATATTGATTATTTAAATTATATTGTGATAATTTGTTATAAATCATTTAAATAAATTAATTCCTTTATAAAATATAAATAAATTAAGTAACATAAAATTAAAATTAATAATTCTATTCAACATATATATATGTGTTTGTGTGTGTGTGTGTGTGTGTATTAAATCACATCGAATTTGAGCTAAAACACCACGAATTACAACAAATAATATTAAATTTATTGTATTTAATAAATTAAATCGTACGTTTCTCTCTCGCGCGCGTTATTGCGCGACTTTGACTGCAAGAATCATAAAAAGCACATGGGTGGGCGGTCATCGCAGATTTCCCTGTCGGCAGTCGAAGGATGATCAAGTGACCCGTTATGATTCAGCCCCGTTTCTTGTTTGTTTGATGTAGTTTAGCTCGCTCGGGTCCAATGCGATTTCCGTAGAGGGACGGAACCCCGGAGAGAGACAGAGAGAGAGAGAGAGAGAAATGTGGACGACCCTTATCTCTCTCGACGCAGCCACCGGTCCGGAATTCAATCAGAACGAACGAGTCGCAGCGTGTAGCCGGCAGGAACAGGGGATCCTCGCCCCTTTCACTGTGAAAGGGTTTTAAAGCGCGACTAATTTCACCTAGTGCCCTCGAATCGTTTCGAGAATCCTGCTCTCCTCGTAGCTATTACAGCGTCGAGGGGTAATCAAGTAAAAACTGTTGTGCAGATATAGGTCGTACGAACCTGCTATTCAACCCTCCAATCTTTGCGTGTCGAACTCTTGGCAATTACCTTGGCGAACAAAGGAATTTCGCGCAACGTTTTAAGACGTGCAGCGTGCAATTTTGTCGAACTTTTTTTTGTCGTATTTTGTTCAATACTTTTTTTTTTTAATTCTAGGAAGAAACGGCATCTTTATTAGGAATTATTTATTTGTTTGTTTGTTTTTGCAAAAAGTGATGCAATTACAAAAATTTTAAATAAAACGAGGTGAAATGAGGCTGAGTGAGAAATTATAAAGAGATACTAAGTAACGAGCGTTTAAAAGATGGGAATGAACGATTAAAAACATCGAGCAAGCAATGTGTAATTATAGTACAGTAAAAAGTGTTGTGCTTCTATCTTTCCTACATACAAATCTCCTCTTTTTTAAATTTGACCGAATTTCATCTCGTGTTATGATACATCAGATGTAACCAAGCGAAAAGTGTTACGCGAGTCTTTTAAGGGGGTATTCTAGTGTGAACTTTTGAAAAAAATTGATTTTTTTTTCCATATTCTTAAAGGACGTAGTTTTAAAAATAAATCTCTGTAACCTTACAAGTGAACTCCTAAAATTAACGAAGTTGTGGTTGTTTGAAGGACGTGACGACCAGCATCATTGTTACCGTAGTACTAAACTTTCAAGGCATTTTTCTGGAAACTATGTTTTTCAAAACGGTGTCCATGATATCTCAAAATCTACTTGACCAATTGACTCAAAATTTTAAGTAAACATATGTAACTATAGCTCCTACCAGAATGAACCAGAAAATTTTACTTTTTATATTTTTTTAGGCTTTCGAAGTTTAACAAAAACATGCAAAAATCGATAATCGAACTTCAAAGCATCGCCACTTTTTTGATTATCGACTTTTTTCTTTTGTTTTGGTACCTACTATAAACTCATACTAATTAAGGAACATTCACGTTTTTTTTCATTTTCGATAAGCAGAATGGCCGGAATCATGGACACCGTGAGACGACCTTTCTTTAAAAGCGACTATGTTTGAGAGTATGCAGTGCCACTAATTTTAGCTCTTTTTGTCCAAAAAAATTTTAGAACGTCGTTGAAACATGTACGAATAAAGCTTGTCAATTTGACTACAAAAGGTATAATAGTTTCTTTGCAAAAAATTCTCTAAGTTAAAAAAACACGCACTTCACACTAGAATATCACCTTAAAGAATATCAGCTTTATTTGATATTGAAACAGCAAGAAGGATGTGCACGAAATCTTTGTAAATTTTCTTTTTCCCTCCTTCAACGTAATTTATCTCGTGTACTTGCCTCTGTTACGTTTTTTCTCTGACGAGCGTGCCGTTATTCACGGAATCAATGAAATAATTATCCTCGTGCCTGATCGTTAACGGCGATAATAAACGCTGACGAAAATCACTGGACCGTAGAAACGTGTTATCAAGCGAAGGAATGGACGTGTCACGTAGGCGTAGAAGGTTAATGGGGTAATCTATGTCGGTGTTTATACACCACGCGTGTGTTTAGCGTCATTGAAAGACTGATAACCTTCGAGCTCGGAAACGACGAAAAAAATGCAAAATTTCGTCCGCGATGGTTTATCGTAAGAGCAATTATTATCATCTCCATTGGATTGATTAATCAGGAATGCATCGACACGTATATATGCGTATGAAAATGCGGCGTTTTCGAATTATTCACATCAAATCATTAAAGCTTATTAATACAATGGTCGTATAATTTGCTCGAACCGAGTGATCTTTGTGGGACGTGTGCTTGTAATTTTTACGTATGCACATTTCCAGATTGGTTTCAAACATCATCAATGTCTAATTATATCTCGTTGTTAATGAAATGTTTGAAATATTTTACGCGGCGTTGTATCACATGGTGACGACCGAAAGAAAGTTGGAATGACAAATTGCGGAGGATATTGTTACAAATTGGAATTACATTTAACAAGAACAGATGAATAGATGATTGTCATTAATTTTGATACAAAATATATTTTATATTATATATTATAATATTATGTGTTATATATTATAATATGTTATATAATGTATATAATATGTCGTGTACGTTATATATTATCGTATAGTGTTATATCACACAGTCAGTTTCAAACTTTCTTTCAACTATTATTGGGTATGTATACGTCAAGATTCTGCACAGAAGACGACAAAACAATTCTCAAATATTTTCGTATAAAAATCATACAGACAATTTCAAACTTTCCTCGTCGGTTGCTGATATATATACAGGGTGTTTCGTAACTTGTGGGACCCACTTCGGAAGCTGATTGTACACCTAAAAATAATTTAAAAAAGTCACATAAATATATGTTCCATCTGTCTTCGTTTATGAGATGAAACGAATTTTATAAACAGAGCAAACTCTAGTAAGCTAGTTTCACCAGGGATGGTATATTCAATTTTCATAATAGTCATAATTCGGATGAAGAAAACCCACGTGTTATTGTGCATTCAAGACATCAACACCAGTTTAGTTTAAACGTATGGGCACAAATAATTGATAAATGTTTAATTGGACCTTTTTTTCTTGATGGGAACACTAACAGGCACAAAGTAACGTTGATTTTTTGATCACGCGTTTACACGAAATATTAGAGCAAGTTCCAGTCGATATTAGACTTTGTATGCAGTTTGTGCATGATGGAGCTCCGCCGCATTTTAGCCGAGTGGCTAGACAATTTTTAAATCAACACTTTGCAAATAAATGGATTGGTCGTGGAGGTCCTATTGCATAGCCTGCTCGTTCTCCGGATTTGAATCCATTAGATTTTCATTTACGGGGACATTTAAAATCTATCGTGCACGCAACATCGATTGAACATGCTGAAATACTACGAGATAGAATAGAGCAAGGCTTCCGACAAATTCGAGAAACCAGGAACGATAGAAAGAGTAACTAGATGCGTGCAGGCTTGTCTTCAAATGCAAGGTGGTCATTTCGAGCATCTTTTGTAAAAGTAATAAAAAACAGAAAATTCATTATATCTCATAAACAAAGACAAGATAGGACATATATTTATGTGACTTTTTTTCATTATTTTTAGGCGTACAATCAGCTTCCGAAGTGGGTCCCGCAAGTTACGAAACACCCTGTATATACGTTGCATCGAAATTTTCCACGAGTGTTCAAATATCTTCGCCAAGTGCTCGCGTTGCCGGAAGCACGTCGTTTAAACGACTTAAACACGTCTTTGGCATGTAATTTCCTCAAGGACCATCGACCATCCTGATGGATGATTTTATCGTCGGCTCCTCGAGCAGTTTGCACAAATCAACGGCGGCGCTTCCCTTTTCGTTTCGACTCGGCTTCCTTCCATCGCCCCAGCGAAACATCGTTCGGGTCTCGAGTAACGGAGCGGAAAAGAATAATTTTAGGCAAATACAAACTCGCCGCGCGTTTCCACGAAGACACCTGCCGGCACGTTTTACTTTTCCCGCGAAAACTTCACCAGGGGAGGGGGAGGAACACGAGGAAATTGAATTTATTATCACAGAGAGAACACTGCGTGTTCAGAATCTCCTTGCTCGATCTTACGCGCGTGATCTTTCCTGTATTACGTGTTCTCGTGGAATAATTCTCGCAGTCGAAAAGGAATGTTGCTGAAAGCCATATCGAGCAGGCGTTGAGTATAAAGTATCATAGCAGAAATATCTTTGGTAATTCTTACGGTACTCTCACGCCTTTCAATTGAACTTTCTCGGTGGTGTTAATGTATGTTGGGGCCAGACAAACGAGACGTAAATAATTATTCAAGTAATTTCTTATCATTGTTTAGTAATTGTTTGTCGAATTGTTCATTATTCTTTTCAATAGATTCATTAATATCTTACAAGCTAAATTTTCGATATATTAATTAAGATTTTAAATCAACTAGAAATTGCGGTCATGAGCAAAAGCGTACGCTTTAAAAAATTTGCAGAAAAGATGACGATGTTTTTGCTATTTTTTAAAATGTACACTTTCTGTCTCGTACACGTAATATATATATATGTATATAGAACTAAAAAAATATTTGTACCAGAGAATCGACAATAGAAGTGAAGAATGGTGATCTCTAGAATTCGTGACTGTATAAAATAGACTGCATAGGACGTTGTATAGAAATGGTGCACGTGGTCAAACTATATATATATATATATATATATCATGAATTCTCCAGATCACCATTCTTCACTCCCATTGTCGATTCCTTCGTAGAAATATTTGTTTAGTTCTCTATTACTCGTCATCCACAAATCGTTCAGATTCTCCCCAAATTTTCGATTCGCCAATATTTTATGATACACGAAGAGAGAAAGGACATCGTCTATCTTCATTCATACACTCTTATATTCCCCCACTTACTCAATCATTCCTCACTTGCTACCGATTCCCTCGTACAAACGATCAGTTTTCTGTTACTCGTCATCCACGTAAATTCTTCTTCGATATTTTACGATATATGAGAGAGATGCATATATTCTCCTCACTTGTTACCAATTCTTTAGTATAGACACTTCCTGTTAGTTTATACGTTACTGCATTCTCCAAATCATTTCTCACTGCTCTCGAATCTCGAATTGAAGCTATATAACTGATATATTCTAACATAAACTAATATAATATATTACTAATATATAGTATAGTAAAAAAGAATTGGACGAATTTATATTTATTTACGTTGGAATATATTATATTAGTTAATTAATACAATATATTACTAATATATTGACTAATATAGTAAATATATTACTGATATATTTATACTTTACTACTAATATATTTATTAATATATCATGTACACTACTAACATATTTATTAACTACAGACACTACTAATATATTTACTAATATATCATGTACACTACTAACATATTTATTAACTACAGACACTACTAATATATTTACTAATACATCATGCAGAAAGAAAGAGGACACATACTTAGTCTATATACCCTAAATCCTCATTTCCAGCTTGCTACCGAGTTTATTAGAACCTTTCTTCCACCCAGGAAAGTTACGAAACCCTTTCTTCCATTCTGCATAAAAAAAGGAGACGCCAAATCTACACTACTTCCACAAATCATTCTACTCTTTCTACTTTCAAATCTCTAACATGAACGAACGCTTCTTCGTCGCTCGTCCGCTAATACCCTCCGCCGGTATCCCGTACGATACGCAGATGAAGAGCGAAGGGTGTCTCACTAGGTTAGTGGCGCGTGTTTGAGGAATTAACGCGGCCGCGCCAGTCGATCCCTGTTTCTCCCTGTTCCCGGCGACTAGCTTATCGTCGTTCCTTGACCTCCATAATGGCATACATCAGCCGACCGGGGAATCCGCAATCTCGGCCGCGTGGCCAGGGACACACGCCGAGCTTTCAGCGTGTATTCCCACCGCAGAGCCAGACCCCGCTAAATTAGAAATCGATAAGCCGCACGAGAACGCGCGGAATTGGCAACTTCGCCTCGTAAAAAAAAAAAAAAAAAAAAACCGAGGATTTTACCCCCTCGTTTTTCCCTCTCGTCATCAGCTGTAAACGATCACCAGCTTTAAACCTCTTCGTTGCATTCGCCTATCAAATCTTACGAGCAATGAAACGCTGCCAGCGAATCCGGACGAAGCCGATCGCCGTTTGTATTTCTCGTTGCCGGCCCTAACCAGTTGATACTGCTCATCTTTTTCATTGGCGATGATGGTCGTCCTCCCTTTTCCTTTCTGCTCGAACGTTGACAGGGAGAGAGCTTGTAATTCCGTGTAACGGGTGATTGGAAAATGCTTGTCGCATAACATGTCCCCCGTTATGGACATGTGCGGCGACACTGGAATTGCACTTTTTATCGTCCTGTTGAGGCGAGGATGGCGCGACCTATATATTTTCTTGCGTTACGTATTATCGCAAACTGGTGAGAACTGGCGTAGATCAGTATCCTTGGGCGCGATGGACATGTATGGGCGATTTCACAGAAGTAAACGAAAATGTGAATAACACAATCCGTAGTCGCGAGGCAGACTAGTTCGAACAAGTCGAATGTTTGCCTCCTTAGTCGTACCTGAGGCTGTCGAAAAGCGTAACACGCGCGTTAACATAAATTTGTAAAAATGGATCGCGAGAAGCTGAAGGTAAACGAAGAGTATTGTTCTGTGACGAGAACAGAAGTCGTAAAGTGATAGTGAATTTATGGAAGAAGGGAAGTGGGAAAAGTTGTAGCAATGTTCAATATCTCGGGATTAAACGTGCTATGATACGTATGTAGCGTCAAATTTCAGCGAGACTAATCGCAGAAAAACGCTAGGATTGTTCGGTTCATTTTTTCACAGAATTGTGAACATTCGAAGCGACGAAAATGTTGGTTGAAGCAACAGCATAAACTGTGCAAATTTGCAAATTTGCAGAGAAACGTGTTTATATGAATAAAAAATGGCGAACAGTCGTACGTGACGATGTAAAGAGGGTGTTATCGTGATCTGCGAAGAGAGCAACAACTTCTGAATCGTCGACACATGGGAGGCAGTGTAACAATTTGTGGAGGTGTTGGTCATCAAGGTAAAGGTGGAAATAAAATTTATTACAGAAAAATTAAATGGTAGAAAGTATGTCGAAACGATTGACGAACAAATTAACACTTACGCGACATGAATTGCCGGAAATAAGTGCATCTCTCAACGTGATAACGCGGTCATGTTCACTGCAAAAAACGAAAGTAAACAAAGTGAGACAATACTTTGCAAAAAAAGAAAAAAAAAAAAATTCGTGTCTTAGAACAGTCACTCAAGTCACCGGATTTAAATATTATAAAAAATTGTTGGGGAAGTTTGGCGAGGGCTGTACCAGAAAAATATTAATTTCGCAAATATTAAATATTAAAATATTAAAAATACTAAAATACCAAGTAACTAAGTATTAAAAATATTAAATATTCGCAAACGTCAATGAATTTAAAAAAAAGATTAAAATGTATTGCAGAGGAGTGGGAAGAACCAAGCTATTCAACTCACTCGTTCGTACGTGAAATTTAGAGCAAATCGATTGATTCCGTCCATCGTGTTTGAGTAAAAAAACGACGTTGGACTTCCGCTTGAGAGGAGTTTCGCAAGGTTTCAACGTACGTACGTATGTACGTACATACGCGTCGTACCAATCGCTATTATCGTTTCGTCGAATTCACAAGTAGATATACAGAAGCACTCGAAACTCTAAATGGGAATGCCTTAATGTTCGGATGCAGCCGAGAGGACGGAGCTCGAGTCGGTACTCGAGGAAAAGCGGTGGAAACGCGCCGCGCGTTTGACAAGGGGACCGGCTCGGTTTTTCTACAACTACGTCGCTCCTTTCCTTTTTTTTTCTTTTTTTTTCTTTTTTCATTTCGCGATCTTTGGACGAGCAAAGCTCTACCGTTGAAAGGGGCCGCGACTCAAAGACTCTCCTCTCTCTCTCTCTCTCTCTCTCTCTCTCTCTCTCTCTCTCTCTCTCTATCTCGGTATCGATCACCGAGAAAGAATGCGCCGTGACCGTCTTTCGAGGATCCAGCCTGCATTTGACTCGCCCAATTCCTCCATCAGCTCTCAGTACATGTACATGTTCGTTTTCTTTTTTCTCTCTCTCTCTCTCTCTTTTCTCTTCTTTTTTGAACGAACGAAAAGGTCGCCAGGTTTCCGAAGTCAGTCGAAACTCTGCTCGACGGTCCCGATCGATTGATAATCGTTCCAGCGTCTGCCAATAACGCGGCAAGATTTCCATTCGATAAAGGGGCGGGAGGGGGTGGGGTGGAAATTGAATTCGTTCTTTATGATTTCGAATTTGGCCGGGGCGAGGGCTGCTGAATTCTTCAAAGTTTGAAAACGAGACCCACTTGTCGGCCGGGGGAAAGGGGGGAACGGGGTTTGAAAAGGTGGGAAAAGGGGGCGAATTGGCGGAGAAAACGTTCCCGATTCAGCGCGTGAATTTAGCGCCGGAGTCGTCGGTTTTTATCGGTCATCGAGAATATCCAGCAAACTGCGCGCCGAGGATATTAAAGGAAAACAAAGGGGTTTACGGAGCTTTTCGCTCCGTTTTCCACGTCGTTGAGGGCCAACCCCCCTCCCTGGGGGGAGGAACTATTCCAATTATTAAGAGCTATCCAGCCGCGCAAATGTCCCGGCAACTGTGATTGCCAATCTTGGCTTCTCTCGGTTTTTCCAGAGAGCACGGGCGCGAAAGTGCTACTCGAAAATGGGAAACTTTGGTCTCGGGGAGCAACTTTTCGAACACGATCGTCCTCGGTTCTCCAATGGACACCGGTGACATTCCGTGGCTGGTACTCTTTTGACATCTTCGTGAAGATATGTCTGTGTATCGCGCGAGATACTTTGAAATTGAATTGGTACAGTACACACTAGTGGAGCAATATTTGGAGTCAATTTGAAAGTGTATACATCTACACGTGTTAACTTAATTATTTAATTACAATAATTGTGCAATTTATTATTTAATGATATATTTGGTGAAGTAACAGGTACAGAATATTTGTAAAATAATTATTTAAGTGATGTGTCGTATTGGCTCGGAATAATCGTAGAAAACAAGCGAATAATTTTTTTCTGTAAATTATTTCAATTATTTGACTGTCAGACGAGGTAATTTCTCATTTCATTTTATACCTGTTTCTTCGAATAATCTTTATAATTATATTGTGTAAATTTTACCTTCTTACTCTCAACGAACTAACTCTGAAAGTGAAGAGATTATTTGCGAGTGATTTATCCAAGATTCGAATAAAAATAATAATAGTTATTAGTAGATATGAATATTATGTATATAATATTATATTCATACATGATATTCGTATAAATATTGTATTATGTTATATGGAATAGGAATAATTTGTGGAAACGATTCGTCATTTCATATTGTCATCTTTTATCTTCATTTCAAATGAAATTTTCATGTCGGTCATGTCGAATAAATGACCAATACATATATAGTTTTAACGAACATTGAAATTTAATTGGAATTGTTTAAATACCTCCCCGATATCTACTAAATACTTCCATTGTACATTTTTCGTAGCTTCATTTTCGATTTTTGTTAACGACATACATTCGAATAATTTTGCGAGCTGCTGTAAAAGCATATTGAATATTCAAACACAGCGTTGTATTGTGTGTGTATATTTAGCGGACGAAACAAAATCTTTTTCCAGACTCCACTATTCGTGCTTATGGAAGTACGAAATCTCATCAAACGTGTACTTGCACTGAATATTTTATACATCCACGCTTCGTCTGAATAATTGATTGGAAATTTTTCTCGGTATAATGATAGCCAAGTAATGAGAAAACTTGCATCTCTTATACAATTAAAAAAAAAATTTCTACAAATACATATTCACAAAGTGAAATTACAATTCTTAGAATATTTTTTTTATCTGATGCAAAATTTTTATTTTAAAATTATAAAATTATGATTTATATTGTAAAAATATGATATTAATAATTATAAAGTTATGATTTATATGATAAAAATATGATATTAATAATTATAAAATTATGATTTACATTATAAAAATATGATGTTGATAATCATAAAATTATAATTTATTCAAAAATCGTTATCTCACAGTTATTGTAGATCCAATCGTGCTTCTCGCTGTACGAAGGCCACAGGGCTTCGTCGAATCGTCGAGGTTTTTGTCGAATCTATCGAAAATCTCCTCCGCGGGAATATCGACCGCCTAGTCGTCCATACGTTCGATAGCAAAAGCGGGGAATTTAATCAGTATTCGGGATCTCATCGTGATTCACCGCGCTGCCACAATTCGCTGTTTCAATAGTCGCTTTAAATTCGCGGAGGGCCTGCGTCCTCCTCGAGAGGAGCAGCCAGTCAAATATTTACTCGTAGGCCGTGTGCTGTTCTTTCACCGATAAAAGTTGCCCAATGGTGGAAAAAAGAGCAAGCAGAAAGAAAAGAGGAGACTGCACTTGGGAAACGTCTTATTTATCTCTCTGTTCTTATTGGCCTCCGTCTGATACTGCTTCTACCCCGGTTTCCGGTCCACGTGGTCCGCCGGATTCATCTTGCTGGGTTAGGTAAATTTCGTTAGCCCGGGCATCAGCGATTTTCCATCAACGAATAAACAGTCGTCTCGTATACCCTTGCTTCCGTTCAATCAGAATTAACCCGTCGGATAGTTTCATGCTTGTACGCGCATGGACAATTGGGTCAGATTTAATTCGATGGTACATTCTTATTGCTGGAGGGAAATATTGAATATCGTCGGATTTTTACGGATGAGGATGACGGACAAGGGAACATGGGCCAAGTGTCAGTCACCGATTTCGATGAAATTTGAACGTAATTTTCGAAAGGAAAATATATCACACGTCGTTTCCTTTTGGATCTCCGAATTGTGAATTTATATATTATATATTATATAACTTTTATATATTATATATTATATGTTATATGTTATATATTATATATTATATGTTATATGTTATATATTATATAATTTATATATTTCGTCAAGCGTCTCGGAAATTGCCGAAGATACAGTTTTAATTAATCGTCGAAATGGCGGTGATTGTCAGAGATCGGATTTAATTTAGTAGTTAACTTTTCACATATATCACGTAAAATTTGTGTCCTCTATTTTGTTGTAAACATTTCTTATATCTCAGTCGTCGATAGTTCTAGCGTTAATCGAAGGCTCGAGGGATCGGTGTAAGTCACTTGTAATGACCTGCACCACGCAAAATGTCATTTTGTTGTCAAAATTATCGGAACAGTTTAGCCATCGTACTGGAAGAAAATTTAAATCTTGGATTTTTGAAATATCGCACACCTGTGACGTAGAATTTCACCCAATAATAATAACGTTTCTAAGCGGAAGCAAACTTTATGCCACATATTTGCGCAAACGTGAGGTTTGATTCGATGGTAAATTTTATTTCGCCGCGTGCGTGAAAGCAAGTTTTTGAATTAGATTTTTAAGGATACCAAGCAACTTGGGAAAACATCTTCTACAGAAAAAACGAGAAACAAAGAGTCAACGTGATTGAGAATAATTATTGTATAGTAATTAATTACTGTCAGACTAATAACACGCATCAATCGTAATAACACTCAATAACGAAACTTGTAGCAAGTCGCAATCATTTATAAAACGCAGTGTCACGTAAACCAGTAGGAGAAACGTAATTGCTTTCCAAGGACAAAATTACGAAGGCAAATGAATGAAACCGGAATAATCGGTTCTCTCGCGTTTCTTCGCCATGACGATCGAAAAAGAAAAATGTACTTGCAGATATATGGTTGTCAGATTTTTACGAACAGCATTTTTAGCAGTTTCCTGTGTGTAGCTTTGTGATTCTCTCTCGTTCTCGAGGAATTCTCGCGCAAGGCCAGCTGAGGAGAAAAGTATTTAGAAATATTGATAAAGATTGGATGATCGATTCGCTCGGAAGACGATTCTCTCTCTCTTTCTCGTCAAGGGATCGCGAAATTTCCTTCGGCGTTGTCGAGAAGCACTCAGCCCAATGAAACTTCGACGGCCGTCATTATCAACGAGCACCGTCTCTTCCCCTTGCTTCCGAGATGCCACTTTCCGGTCCCGTAGATTTCCCAAGGATGGAAAACGTTCCTCTTGTCGTTCTTCCACCGCTCTGATAGAACGTGACGTTGAATTACACCGACGTATTGTGCTTTGGATACCGATGCCACCACGTGCTTATAAAACTTCCTTCTTCTTCTACTTCTATCTATCGAAACTAAACGTGATCTGAGAAATTTCATCGTTTATTTCCATTTTATTTTATTCTTTCGTTTGCTGTGTGATTCTTCTTATTCACTTGTGTTTAACTTGGTTGTTGGTTAGAAGTGAAAGTGAAATTGTGTTGTGATATCTTTAACGATAATAACGAATGATATTATTTGAACTTACGATTAACTTTATTCAAGATTTTAGACATTTTTCTGAACCATAATTACGGAATTTTTTTATTGTTATCCCAGGTCGTAAATTTGAAAGTTGTAAAAAGTTAAGAAATGCGTATAATATGTAAAAATATATAATACATATAATATAGTATATATTAAGTATATAGTAATATAATATGTGTAATATATACAAATACGTAATGTAAATGTACGTACATATGTAAAGTATAATATGTAGTAGTATTGTCGTCCCAGGTCGTAAATTTGAGAGTTGTAAAAAGTTAAGAAATGCGTATAATATGTAAAAATATATAATATATATAATATAGTAATATAGTATGTATAATATATAAAAATACGTAATGTAAATCTACGTACATATGTAAAGTACATTATAATACGTAGTAGTATTGTCGTCCCAGGTCGTAAATTTGAGAGTTAAGAAATGCGTATAATATATAAAAATATATGATATGTATAATATAGTATATATATATAAGTATATAGTAATATAGTATATATAATATATAAAAATACGTAATGTAAATGTACGTACATATGTAAAATACATTACAACATGTAGTAGTTAAAACTCTTTAACGATGCTCGTCGAGATTTCAAAATATATAAAATTCGCATAGGGATCGTCAAGATGAAATTTTTTCCATTTTGTCCAATGTTACAGAGCGATGAAATATCTTCTTTGTAAGCGAAGCAAATATTGGTTGAAACAACAATTGTTTTGTAACTGTATTTGTTTTACAACATACGAACTGTTGGAAATAAACACACGTCTAACTCATAACTCTTCAATGTGTAAAGAAACGAAGTTATTCGCCGATTTTGTTTACTCCGTGTTTATCAAGCCGTGAAAAATACGAATACATCGCAGCACGAATTGTATTGTGCCATTTAAAAAACCATTATCATTTATCATTCAACCATTACCATTATTTTACCATTTTCATCATCGCGATCGATCCGCCGTTGGTTCATTTTTCATTTTTCTATCGAAACGTATATTACGGTGTAATAATATTCATCTCGGTTTATCGTTATTCGTAACGTTATTATTATGCTGTTCAGGAACGTCAAGCGAGTAGAAAGGATTTGGCATGAAACTCTAAACGATAAAAGCACAAAGCTGATAAAACGGGAAAATAATCAAAAAGCTGGGAAAAACATAAATTCAAAGATTTCAAGAATTATAAAATGATCACGATGCGAATGCGAATTTTTCCATTCATCAAATTCGTACGAGTTGAAACGAACCTATTCAAACCCAGTTGTTGAGACCAAAAATCGCTGCTTTTCGTCGAACGCTCTTTGTTTCCTCTTACGTTGCAAATTAATTTGCTAAGTAATCTTGCGCGCCGTCGTAGCGAGTGTCCAACCGGTTTCCAGTCGAAAGTAAAACGCACTGCAATTCGTAGATTCGTTACAATAGCATTTGTTTGTTAGCAACAGAGTGAAAATTCACCCGAAGGGAAATTTAAATTGAAAACTAATATTTCAGCGTTGTCGTTTTATTTCTATGACGTGCCCGTTTCATTCGTTGGATTTCCACTTGCAATTGACGTTTTCCTCCTTTAAAGAAAATGTACTTTGCGCTTTGTTTTCGACTTTACGGTTCAAACGAGCGATTAGAATCACCGGGCGACGGGTGAAAATTCACTCGTGGTGTAACACCAAACGATCGTATCAGAGGTGCGAGGCAAGAATTTTCAAAGTGTTGGAGTTCAAAGCGAATGAATCTCGAATGAATCGAATCGTTCGAGTAATCAAATTCGAATAATGTTATTTTCGTACGAGATAATTTCAATTATTTTACAAATATCGAAATTATACGGGGAAACGAATTTTTAATTAAAAATTTAGCAATTTCTTTCAGCCTTCTGCCCTTAATAGCTAATCTTCTTCCTTTGCGCGAAACGATTTATAATTATTCAATTCGTAATTATCCGCAGATAGAAAGAAGAGGAATCTTTGGAAGAAATGTTAAAGATAAATTTCAACTTGCGTTTGTTTGACGAGCAAAAGTATTAGGTGTACATCAAGCTCGAAACTATAGAGCCATAACGTGAATTGAGCATCTCGAATCTGTCTATTTACAAAAATACGGAAATCTTTTGAAATTATGTAGATATCACGGATTGGGGAGGATAATTCACTTCGTGAAATTCATTTCGGCTGCTGTCGTGTGCTCGTCTAATACTTTACTCTCCATAATTCAATCAACGAGCGCGCGCGCGCGCGTCAACCTGGAGAGCGTCATCAGGCACCGTGCCGATTCAATTTAAATTTTATGCAGAGCCGGCTGGTAAAATTGGAAAATAATGCCGATCGCTCGTTCGACCAACGTAATTTATGCGCCGAGAATTTCCAGCGACAATTAATCAGTCGTTAGCTGTCCCCTTGTTTTGATCGCCACCCGTTCGATAATACATTCGGCCAAATGTTTTAACGAGAAAATTTCGTCACGGTTGTTCAAAGACGTTTCTACAATTTTCGAAAATACTTGACTCAGGAATACGCACGGATACGTGTTCAATCACTTACCACTGTTTTACATGTAACAACAACAGCTCGAAATTATGTAAATTAATAAATTTAAGTAAATATTTATTTAATTAATGTAATATAAATACAAAAAGTTAAATCAATATAATGTAAAATATTTATTTCAATCACTTATCACTGTTTTACATGTAACAACAACAGCTCGAAATTATGTAAATTAATAAATTTAAGTAAATATTTATTTAATTAATGTAATATAAATACAAAAAGTTAAATCAATATAATGTAAAATATTTATTTCGATCACTTATCACTGTTTTACATGTAACAACAACAGCTCGAAATTATGTAAATTAATAAATTTAAGTAAATATTTATTTAATTAATGTAATATAAATATAAAAAGTTAAATCAATATAATGTAAAATATTTATTTCGATCACTTATCACTGTTTTACATGTAACAACAACAGCTCGAAATTATGTAAATTAATAAATTTAAGTAAATATTTATTTAATTAATGTAATATAAATATAAAAAATTAAATCAATATAGTGTAAAATATTTATTTAATCGATACAATATATACATAATTTATAATATTTATAATAACGTATATAATCCATTTAATTGAATTGTGTAAATTAAATAAATTCTAGTATCATATTTTTTTAATCAAGCTACAAGTGCGTTAAATACTTACACTCGAATAAATATAAAAATGAAAAGATCCAGTATCTTTAATAATTACTCTCGAGCGATTACTATACTTTCTGCTCTTCGATCTTACTTTCTAAAGCGCATTAACCTATTAAATTACACCTCGGGATCCTTCTCGACCGTGCTTAATCTCCAGCGAAAGAGGGATAGGGGGGGAAAAAAACATCCGACAACGGGAGGAACATCTAAATAGGTTAACAGGAAGCTCCTGGTCGATCTTGGCGTTACTCGATTTCAAGCGATCGTGCTAGGAGGATTAGAAAGTTTCGTGTAGCCAAGCCTGTTACATTCACGGGCGAATTCGGCCTCGTTGATCCTATTACAAGACTGCGCAACCTTGCAAATATAATACATCATCGACTTGATCCCTCCTCCAGATCCTTCTCAACTTTCCGCGTGCTATACGTACGCGTTATAGCAGAGTTACAGGCCTTAGTCTGAGTAATTTGCATCCAGTTCCATTGCAGTCCTATCGTGCTTCACACATTCGAGACCGATTACACGCATTTAATGTCTCCGCTTAGTAGTCGAAGCCAAAGCGCCTACGTCACTGCAATATTACTTGATTCTTGGATCACAATCGAAAAAGTGATTCCACTGTGAAATAAAATGCCTGGAACATTGTACGACGGATGATTTATGTAAAAATAAATAAATATACAGGACAATACGCGTGTCAATAATGATACGTATTAAACAGATATCAACACATATTAAGCATTTGATATTATCATTTTGATTTATCGCGTTATCATTATTTGCAGTGGGAGGTATCACACTGGGACATTTAATTTTGTATTATATAAACGACGAGAAAACGTTTTTCATGTGTATATTTTCTAAACTAATAATTTTGTTTATTTTGCGAACGTGCCTATTTTTCACGTGCAAAATATTTAGGTTTTCTTTTAGCAGGTGTAAAAATTAGAATACACGTATGAACAATACCGGCCAATTTTAGGGATTTCGGTACAATTGTCGACAATCCTGTAACTAATAATTTGATACGTTTAATATTTCTAGAAATGTGTGGTTCTATTTAAAATGTCAACTGTACAAGTCCTATCTGCAAAAAACTAATAACATTCATTTCTCATGACAATATATATGTATATATATAAATTTCATATACACTTTGTTAACAAAAATCATGTTATATTAACTGATTCTGACTTCACCAACATCATTGGATTTTCGAGGCCGAAAATATCCGGACTTTATACTTACAAATCGATTCGAAAATGTTAAGTTTCACTCGATTTCCCTATCTAGTGAGAACATGAGACGCGAGATTGTTGTAACATAATAATAATAATAATAATACAGACACCTATGAGTAAATATCTATTTTTTTTCAAATTTAATAAATATTGTCACCTAGCGACAGCGATTGAAAGGGAAACTAATTTAAATGAAATAAAATTTCAAAATGTTTAGAATTAAGAATTAAAATTCGAAAATGTCTAGTTTCACTCGATTTCCCTACTGACCTCTATCTACAGAGAACATGAGACGCGAGATTGTTGTAATATAATAATAATACAGACACCTATAAGTAAATATCTATTTTTTTTTTCAAATTTAATAAATATTGTCACCTAGCGACAGCGATTGAAAGGGAAACTAATTTAAATGAAATAAAATTTCAAAATGTTTAGAATTAAGAATTAAAATTCGAAAATGTCTAGTTTCACTCGATTTCCCTACTGACCTCTATCTAGAGAGAACATGGGACATGAGATTGTTGTAACATAATAATAATAATAATAATAATAATAATAATAATACAGACACCTATGAGTAAATATCTATTTTTTTTTCAAATTTAATAAATATTGTCACCTAGCGACAGCGATTGAAAGGGAAACTAATTCAAATGAAATATAATTTCAAAATGTTTAGAATTAAGAATTAAAATTCGAAAATGTCTAGTTTCACTCGATTTCCCTACTGACCTCTATCTAGAGAGAACATGGGACGTGAGATTGTTGTAACATAATAATAATAATAATAATAATACAGACACTTATGAGTAAATATCTATTTTTTTTTCAAATTTAATAAATATTGTCACCTAGCGACAGCGATTGAAAGGAAAACTAATTTAAATGAAATAAAATTTCAAAATGTTTAGAATTAAGAATTAAAATTCGAAATTGTCTAGTTTCACTCGATTTCCCTACTGACTTCTATCTAAAGAGAACATGAGACGCGAAGTTGTTGTAATATAATAATAATACAGACACCTATGAGTAAATATCTATTTTTTTTCAAATTTAATAAATATTGTCACCTAGCGACAGCGATTGAAAGGGAAACTAATTCAAATGAAATAAAATTTCAAAATGTTTAGAATTAAGAATTAAAATTCGAAAATGTCTAGTTTCACTCGATTTCCCTACTGACTTCTATCTAAAGAGAACATGAGACGCGAGGTTGTTGTAACATAATAATAATAGTAATAATACAGACACCTATGAGTAAGTATCTATTTTTTTTTTTTTTTTGAATTTAATAAATATTGTCACCTAGCGACAGCGATTGAAAGGAAAACTAATTTAAATGAAATAAAATTTTGCACAGTGTTAAAATCGTCCCATATCTCGCCGCTCCAAGTTCCCGGCTAGTCTTAATCACTTGGTAACGAGGAGGTCGCGGTGTGTGTCGCTTTACGATTCGGGTCAATTCGTGCCCAGGGCGATATTAAACTACGGCCGTTTAATTGAAAGGCTCGGTCTTCGGCCGATATTAATATCAGCCGGCCTGGCGAAACTTTACGCCGTAATCGTAAGTGACGATAACGCCGACCTTAACGAGGCTCGTTATCGCGGGAAATTCGAGGGGCCGAGTAGCTACGCGCGCGAAACGTCCGCGAAAGTGAAACTCGGGCGTAGGTGCTCGTTTCTATAATTAATTCGAAAGAACCGTCGACCATCAGCCGATTAATTAATTTCGCCGTATCGAGATTCGGTTATCGGCGAAATACAGATGGTGGACAGGAGACTGGTACGTCTTGAACTGTGTTACCATCATTTTCTTCCTGATTGCTTTTGAGTCGTTATGTCACGTTTGAGCGTAATGTTTCATTTTTGATCGTGCATAGTACAATGTAGAATACAATATACATGAATATAACAATAATAATATATGGTAGGGAAATATATTAACTGTTCCGTCTTACGCACTATGACACACCACCATCCACGACTCACTATTACACTCGCCTTGTTTACATCTCACACACACGCACGCATCCACTTACATCCACTCCAAGAAAAAAGACAGTCGACAGCGTTTGGAAGATTCGAGACAGTCAGTCGAAAAAGGGAATCAATCGAGACAACAACGTCACAATTCATGTACAAATCTAACACATAATAAAGGAAATATAATAATATAGACAATAGTGTAATAGTGTAAATAAAAAGGCAATCCTCCTAAGACAAGACGGTAACATTGAACTAGTTAGTATTCGTAAAGGGATACTAACGCCGTGGTCGGAAATTTCCGTTTTTTTTTTTGGAATTCTGGTACGGAACATTAACGTCGATTTATATTGTATTAAATTATTTTACTGTATTTATTTTTATATTGTTATACCTAAGTTTTACGTTTAATAATTATATCTGAACAGATTTTTTAATCGCGAGGAAAGTGAGCCAATTCAGAAAATATTGCAATTATCGAATTATCGTTTGAAAAATATTGAAGAGACAATCCTCCATCAATTACAAAAATCCTGTTCGTCCAAGTTGTATGATTTATATGGTGTCGCAATAATTAGAAATGAATAAAAAGACAAACTCGGTCTGAGTAAATTCACAGTAAATACTCAACGAGAAGTTCAGATCGTGTAAACTGT
Organism: Tetragonisca angustula; assembly: GCA_036937485.2. NCBI lineage: Eukaryota > Metazoa > Arthropoda > Insecta > Hymenoptera > Apidae > Tetragonisca > Tetragonisca angustula. Next base: position 1,997,423 of record JAWNGG020000009.1, on the reverse strand, counting down.
AACAAGAGAAGCGTAACTTAATTGTAAATTATGGATGCTGTTTACGTTCCTTTCTCGCTTAACGTTTCGCGGAGTGACAACCGCATGGAAATCCCCGTTTTGTTTCGATTCACCGGTTAGAACAGAACCGGTTAATTGCATCGATAACGCTCGACAATGCGCGGGCGGGCTTAATGTCAGAGTTCAACTATCGAAATTCGAGATCAATTCCATCCAAAATATATACGGATTGCGAGCAAGGGAAATGATCGACGTTTTATACGTCGCGTGTTCCAAGGCAAACGAATTTGTTCGTTTTTTAACATCTTTCGGTGTAATCTTTCTTTCCTAGTCTTCGATGTGTATGATTTGTAAAAATAGAACGACAGAACACGGAATTATTGATTCATTGAAATACAGCGGGTAAATACAGGTTTGAAATTTGTAGATTCGAACGCTTGTCAATTCTAAGAGATATTCGGTCACTTTGTCCGTCCATTTCTCTCTGTTTATCTCACAATTATACTGCAAATACCGATACAAGATAGAACAGAACGTACTAAGAAGAGTACGCAACGCTGTTGCATAGAAACACCAATTAGAAAATACAAACATCACAATGGACTCGCAGCGCAGTAGAAGTCCGTTTGCATAGTCTCCGTTTATTCGAAGCAAATTTCAGTTAGTACCAGATTGAATGGAATCTCGTATTGGACGAAACCGCTTATGCATTTCAATTCCAGTGAATCGTCCATTGCATTGGTGAAATAACAATTTTACATTAAATACTTAAGAATGTCCAAAATGATTGAGAAAATGCGTCTCTCGAGCAGATGAGCTCGATCGAAAATATGATTTAGTTTCGTATAATTAGAAAGTGTTTCATTCGTCGTTGTGTGATTCGTAAAACCGACGAAATGAACTCGGTGATAATTTGCTCGTGAAGAACTAAAACGAGAGAGAGAGAGAGAGAGAGAGAGAGAGAGAAATTGTTCGGTTATTTAGAAACAAAAGCAACGATCGAATAATAAATTTTGGAAAAGGAGACAGAGAGAGAGAGGGGGCGAGTGTACGAGAAAAAGCGACTGTACGTCGTCGAGCTCTATCCAGCCGTAATTCGTGCCTCGAAAGAGAAAGGTTTTTTCGCTAACAATGAACTGTAAGCTCCGGCCGGACGTAACTGGTCGTTTTCTTTCCCGTGAGCCATAGAGAATTCCCAAGTCCACGGGGCTCGCAACAGAGGAAGCGAATTATCATTCTCAACGGCGCTTTAATCCGGCCGCGAGCAGCCAGCCGGCTACCCCTGTTTATGAATTACCTGCGGGATTTCTTTCGTGGACGGAGCCTCCTCTTTCCAGCAGGATGAAACCCGGAGGGTGGCTCGCGTGCCACGAATCCCGAGTACCTCCGCCAGACACGTCCCTCGACGAGATACACACCGTCGTTTGTAAGTGTCCGGATAGTCTTCGGCTGTTTTTGCAGCAACGTCACGCGAATTTACACCCAAATGGGTGATTTTTGCTTGTTTCGACTGCAAATTTGAATTTCAGTTGGACGTGGCGATAGTACGTTTGTGAAAGATGGAATTTTATCTTCAAAACGTGCAGACAAAGAGGATTTCTTTTCGAGCGATCAATTCGAAAAGTAGTGTTTACAAAGTATCAATGAAAGTCGACGAATTTTAGTAAGGAATAATTTTTATATGATGGACGAACGAGAGAAACAAATAGTAACAGCTGAACTTTTATATATACAACGTGCAAGAAATAACTTTTATATGACAGACGAAGGAAAAATAAATAACAATTACAAAAACGTTTATTTAATTATTTCCTACAATTATAAGAAATAGTTTAAAAGTAGTATTCACGAAGTATCAATAAAAGTTGACGAATCTTCATGTAGACAATTTTACGTAAGTAATAATTTTTGTATGACAGACGAACGAGAGAAACAAATAGTAACAGCTGAACTTTTATATATACAACGTGCAAGAAATAACTTTTATATGACAGACGAAGGAAAAATAAATAACAATTACAAAAACGTTTATTTAATTATTTCCTACAATTATAAGAAATAGTTTAAAAGTAGTATTCACGAAGTATCAATAAAAGTTGACGAATCTTCATGTAGACAATTTTACGTAAGTAATAATTTTTGTATGACAGACGAACGAGAGAAACAAATAGTAACAGCTGAACTTTTATATATACAACGTGCAAGAAATAACTTTTATATGACAGACGAAAGAAAAATAAATAACAATTACAAAAACGTTTATTCAATCATTTCGTACAACTATAAAAAAAATAACAATTACATGTAAAATTCGACGAACATTCTTTCCAACCTTTCTTCATGTTATTAGTTTCACGTGCGTAAATCTAGTAGGTCGAAGTGAATAGCGCCGGGGCGATTCATTTCACCAGTTTCCCATGTTTTCGACGTCTTTTCCGTGGAATGGAATCGCGAACAGTCTCATCCGCCGGCATTATCCTCCGCCTTTCTCTCCTCTTTCTTCTTTTCCCACCCCTCTCCCTCCCGACCCGCTGCGCCGTCGGCCCCTTTCGCCGCGTTTTTAATCGCCACTATTCGCCGGAACACAGGGATTCCCGGCAGCGAACGGAACTTTAATTCTCTAAAGTCCTCATCATCCTCGTCGGCAATTTTTTTTCGGCTCCTCTTCCGCTCGTTACCATCCCACGGGAGAGCGATTAATCCTCCGCGGCGGCAGCGCGCTACCCACCCACCCCTCTCCTCTCCTACCCGGGGCAACAGGAATCCACGATTCCCTCCTGGATCCTCTTCGTTATCTGCCGCGACACGTCTACTCTCGCGACGTTCGACGCAGGCTAATTGAACTTTAACAAGGAAGGCTCGTCTCCCTATCTCGTCTTTCATCCAGCTCCCTGAAGGATCATCCACCCCTCTCTCTCTTTCTCGAGGACGGAGAACGTCTTGGAAAGACGAGAACGACGTTCAATGCCGCTGCAAGGAGAACAAGACAACGTTGGTCGTTCGCTCGCGAAACATTCGACTATCGGTTTGTTAAATCGCTGCAATGGTCAAAGAAAATCGCTTGCAGATCTAGCTGATATTTTTCGTGGAAGTTGGCAATTGAGAAATTTGCATGCGTTTAGATAGGTTTGTATTTTTTCGAATTAAATCGAAATGCATTTCTGTTCGTTGAATATTACAATGAACGCTGCATTTTGATCGTCTTTTATCGTCGTGTACACGTTCTTGCAACGATATTTTGTGTCGTATGTTTTCAAATTTCATATAATTGATGGTAATACCATAATATATGTAAGTTAAGGTAATGACAATAATATATGTCAGTTAGAAGTTTGACTGTCGGCTATTATATATGTACGTACATATCGTGAAATTAATTCTTCATTAGTTTCAAATCTTCTTCCTCGCGTATACAATATCAACATAGCGAAGATCAAGCAAATACTATGTAAAAGTGTGCAAGAATACGATTCGAAGAAAATGAAAACAGTTCGTTGTCTCAAACCTTCGTACGTATTTGAAGAAAAAGATGTTGGAAATTCCTCTTCATAATCGTAATAATTAATAATAAAGTAAAAGAGAAATAAAAGACAGAATTCAATTAACGTTGCATTAACGCAACGTTGCTTCTTAATAAATAGGAATTAAAGTATATAAATATTCTTTATTCCCTTTGTGGAACATTTAATCAGACTCATAGCACTCTAGAACATTAACTGCATGTATGGAACAAAAATTACATTTCCCACGGCCTCGCAGAGGTAACCTTCCGGCCTGCCGTCTTCTTTCCACTCTCTTCACTCATTTAGCTGCAACATCCCATAAACTTTATTTCTCAAGCACTCAAGGCTTTTTCAAGAATATTTCACGTTTTCTCGTGTTTCGTTTAACAGACGTGTGTACAGCTGTTGCTCAGTGGTAAGAGAATATAAAACTTTTAGATCCAATTAGAAGTGCTGTCAAGTTTCAAATATCACGCTAAAGTGGCACGCGCTGTTTTAAAAATATACCCGGTCGTTTCAGTCGTTCACTGTGCAATATATAATCGAAACATAAAATTACATGCTTTTTCAATTCGTCTAATAAACGATAAAACGTATGATCTAAAAATGAAAATATATAACATACAAAATATATATATATTATTCGTATAACGACCAGTTTCGAGTACAATTCTTTGAGTTTCATCATGCTTATTTAATTACTTCGACTGTTTGAAAAATATTAAGCGTTTGAAAAGAAAAAGTACGTAGATAAATGAATGAATATAGTAATATAAATAGACAAATGGAATAATTGGATTGATAATTACAGCAACTGTAAATCCTACTAAGAATTGTTAGAACCAAGAAGAAAGAAATGTAAATTATTCCAAGACTACTATTCTATATTCTACAACTTTCATCATATTGAAATAATTTTCCGTTCAATACGATGATCAGTCGAGTTATAATTTCATTCTCTGTTACATCTGTTTTGAACTCCAATTCCTTTTTTGTAATAACGAAAGCGTGACTTTCGAGTAATTGACCAACTTGTACCACCATGGCGACTTTAAAAACTTTACAAAAACAAAACTCAAGTAACACCAACATCAATTACGTCTCGCAACACGATTATTGTCAATCTTGTCTCTCCACGAAACGCTTCATTTTGTCAGCTTGCGATTTTAAGAATCTTCAATCCGAATGCTACACCCTATCTTATCAATCCGTCCAATCTAATCTGAATCTTACGTTCAGCACGATCTTCGTCTTTTCCCCGACGACGTTTGGTCGAACCTTCGGTTAATTAGCGAGCGGGTGGGGGAGCCGATTTTGCGAAGTAAGTCTAACCGCGAAAATAATTTATCGTTACCTCGGTAGTCATCCCTATTAAGCGGTAGAGATTTAGTTGTCAGACGGGCGCAGCGAGAGAGAGAGAGAGAGAGAGAGAGAGAGAGAGCACGGAGTAGCTTCTTACCCCTGTTCCACGGTGAGTAACGACGCCTCTGTTATCTTCCATCTACTCCTTCTACTTTTACGGTCCAATTTCAAGCTCCACGTTTAATGAAGACTAAGACTGTTCTTCGGTTTTCTTCCAACGCCTCGGGAGCTTGCCAATCGACTCCCGACCTGTTTGAACGGTTTGGAACGAAATAGGGTGAGGGGGAGGGGCGGAATGCTTTTTTTCTGCTAACGAGGCCAATTACCCATTAAACGTTGATGCTGATCTCGATCATTTTCTTCGTTACGGTAAATCACTGTTTCACGACTGAGTAATTTTCATCGGATTGTTGCTGCTCAACGGTGTGTCATTGCTTCTCGTGCAACGTTCCAAAGGCGAGAGCGATTTCCCAGCGAAGCGTCCCAGATGCGTCGTGTCTGGCACACTCGGTAGAGAGTACCTTCTATGTTTAATCTCTTGATCCTGTACTCTTTGCTTCTTCGTTCGCGTTTCATCTCCTTGGATCTCCTTTCTTTCTTTTGCAACGCGTTCACGAGCGTGCAAACGATCGTGAATGTACGAGATTGTAAAATTAATTAAAGGGGTTGTGAAATTGTAATATTTGAAGATTGCGTGTATATTAATAATATTATGTCGGAACATAGTAATAATATTCGTTGCAGGTTATGTAAAACCGGAGGAAATATCTAACACGTGATACTCACCGGCATACAACGTGAACATGATACACAATTTATTTTATTATAACGACGTTTTCAGTTTTACTGAAATATACACATTAATGATAGATAATATATAGAGCGTATATATTACAATATATAGTTACAATATGTAGAGTGTAATCAAGTCTCGTGAAAAAGTAAATCGAAAATGTAAAGTACAATGTTTCTCGTTTAAAGCTTTATTCTCGAGATGATCGAAGTTGAGAAAATTGATCAAGTATACTTGATAATGGCTGATTCTAGACGTGGCATAAAAAAAAAAACAATTGACAAAAGTTTATTCTTTGCGAAGATACAACGAATAATACGTCGAAAGTATGTAGAGTACAATTTCTTTTTTCATTTTTCAAGAAAATGAATTTTCTTCACGTTTCACGTTTCGTTAGGCAATTTTCAAGCTCGATTTTCTGGGAAACGAAGCATCGTACGAAAATATATTAAACGATTACGGCTAGTTTATGCACTATCACTAGGCATATTTCACGTTTAGAGGAAATTCCAACTACGTTTAACCGAAAGTAGAAAAGCGTGTGTATGTTCAGCCACTGCTCGGGTCTAACGCTCGCAAGTGAAATTTTTATGCATTTATTGGACGTTGAAGTGCACGCGAATGAGTATAACGCGATGAAAATTTGATTAGAAGCACGAAATGAAAAATTGAAAAAATTTCTATCATATATCGTGGTTCTACAATGACGAAACAACGATCAATCACCTTGCCCCTTTTTGGATTCGTAAAAGGTTATCGCCGAAATATCGTAAATCACGCTGATTCCGTGACAACGAAACAGTAATAAATTATCTTCCCTCCTTCGTTCTCGTATTCGTAAAAATTATCGACACGATTCTTGTCCGATGATTCTGTTGCGTTCACTCCACAATTATCAAATCGGAATAAATTACTCTCCCAGTTTTCCATTTTGAGAACGTGTCGTCGAAAATCGCTTGTAATTCAATTTCAAACGCGGTACATTTCCTTTTACTGAATGCTCTCTATAATTGCCATATAAATCACGGACAGTGAAAGAAACTCGTTACAATATTTATCAAGGGAAACAGTCGCCTTGGCATCGAACTGCGTTTCCACTAGAAAAACGCGAATTTGCATGGATATCGACCGATCCAAACGCGATTAGATTCCGTCTTGTGTAACTTGTAAGGTAGGCCAAAGGTTTCCCGCATATTTTTCAACGAAACATCGAAATATAAAAGGAAACACCAATTTCATCAATTTTAAATTAAATTAAATTCAAAAATCTGTAGGAAAAAAAAAGTTGAAAAATGTACGTAGCAGAAAAATTGCGAATTTATTTCAGTAGGAAGTGATTTTCGATCCATCCTGGAATTTCTGGACCATGGTGTATTGTCGCAACTCGGGACGAAAGAGATCTGCAGAGATCGGTGATTTCGATGTCAACGTTATCAGAGGTGGCGTCGTTTTACCAGCTGCACTTCTCCGGGCAACTTTCTTTTTATTTAACGTCGTTTCAGAATCGTTCGAACGAGACTTTCTCCATCGGTTTCTTTCTCGACGCGACACAGCGTTTGCTTTTTATCGGCGCGATTCCCACCTGCCGTGGATCCCAAACACGCATCCCCACGGGGAACTGTTCGAGTGTAAATAAATAGTTGAAGAGCTGCACAGAGGGAGAGAGAAAGAGAGAGAGAGAGAGAGAGAGAGAGAGAGAGAGAGAGAGAGAGGAAGCAGCAGTTTAATCGTAGAAAATTGGACAGAGGTGGACAAAAGTGTTTGCACGCTCGAAACTGTTTAAACCTCGTGAAACGAAATCGTACAACTCTGCTTGGTCTCGTTTCGAAGCGTGAAACGCCCGCCATACTAATTCTCAGTTCTTCTGTTCCAAATATGTTTCTATCATACAGCAGGTGGATAGAAACGAGGATACTTTTGTCGTCGAGGACTGTGAGAGGGTCAAACGTTGTCTCGACAGTCATTCGAGAAATTTTCTTCACGACTAGATCTCGAACTTACGCCAATCCATCGAGATTAGGCTGTACGATTTTATCGAGTCTTGAACAACGAGAAATTCAGAAAATCCTAACGCTTTGCTCTGATGCTGACAATTTTGATAAATTGCTGAGGTAAAATCGTGGTACACAGCGTAGTTGTAGAAAGTTGCAAAGAAGAGAGTTTAATCGGTGTATTTACTCGCGAGAAGAATTTTTTCGCGGGAATTTGAATTTTTACAATTTCCAGAGAACAAAAATATTCTCGCTCGACGGGGAGCAAACGAGTTTGGAAAAGAAGAGGCTTCGCGCTTTGAAATGAGACCAAATGGATCGGTGTACGACTTTGTTAAACAAAACGAAGCATAGAAGTTGAAAGTTCAAGTCGGTAATTTTTCATCGAGCGTGCAAATACTCTTATCCATCTCCGTATCTTCAAACGTTCTCTATATAAATCCTGAAAATTCCTGCCAGTTTTGCACCACGCGTTTCAATTTGCAACAGGATTAAAAGGAGAAGGTTCGAAATTTAAGAAAATTAATGTTCATTCGGCGTTATTGCAAAATTTCCAATTAACGTGACACGACGTTGTTGTTGAAAAAGTTTAGCAGAACTAGCGGAAACGTTCAAGTGAAATAATCCACCTGGTATAATAAACTCTTTGGATCTCTTTCCGTGATTTCACTCTCTGAAACGTTCGAATTCAACGGCATTTAGTATAACACTTGGGATCAGATGGAATGTAATTTCACCGGTTCACTTTATTACGCGTAATAATTTTTCATTCGCCTTTAAAAAGCTTTTGTAATATTTTTTAAAAGTTTCGACGAACGGACTCGATTAATTCAACGAATTCATAATTATTACCAAAACCAATCGTAATTTCACTCGTGTCAACCGAGTGGTCCGACGTTTTAAACATATTTCCGACTTGTGTCAATTAATAATGGATGTAAAATGAATTAATCTCCATTCAGATTCAGATTCCCTCTGTTTGACAGATCGTACGTGCCCTCGCGTAGGAGATCCTCCGTTCTCGTTCATTCATTTTTAAACCAGTGCAATTGAAGCGCCATTTGACATTTCGTTCTAACTGGTTCGTGCCCGATAACCTACTTTCTAAATCTATTTATAATTTCAATGAATTTCCATATTTACGTAACCAATAATGTATTTACATACGTTAGCATATTGCTGTTAAATTCGTTCACGATGCAGAGTATGCTTTACACGTTGAAATTAAGGTGAATCGATCGAAGCAGATTAGTACCTGGATTTAACGAGTGGGAACAAGGGACTAACGCTACTGTTAATCCAAAGAATCCGAATATCAGTTTAACTCTTGCAATCTAATAAATAACTGTAGAAAAGTGCAGACAAATTGATAAATACAGTTGATGATATCTATCATAGCACGAGATACCAACATCTTTGAAAATAAAATAATTCTAAATATTTTGAGTATTTGAAAAATGTTAATAATAATTTTCCTACAATGTCAATTTCAATTAGTTACTTTCAGTCGTCTCAAGTATTTTGAATATTTAAAAGTTAGTAAAAATTAACAAATACATTGACGAATCATGTGTCGAATTTTCGTACAATGTCGGCCAACTTTTAAACGAAGAATTAGATTGTCAAAATCATTCGACAAACATTTCTAGCAGTTTGTTTCTCGTAGTCATCAGTTTCGATTCAAATTTCAGATTTGAAGACTTTCTTCCGCGAATATTAATAGTTTTTACGAATTCTCTTCAAAGTTTCTTAGAACACTAGAACTAGACTGATTCATAATTTTCTAAAAATATATCACAGATGCAATATAGTGCAATATTTTCAGAGGTTTAAATGATTTTTTATAAAATACACGGATAATAGTTTCTATTACATTTCTATCTCTTTCACTTTAATATCTCTGATCAAAATTCTACGCTTTGATCCTTGATTGTTCTAATGTTAAAGTACAATCGTGCAGTTTCATCTACGCCAAGCGAAGAAATGATGTTTCGAAAAATTGTACGAAATAAACGTACACCGAGAAAGAGTTACCTCGTGGAATTATAGAAAGAAGCTGAATAAATCGCAAGAAAGAAAGAAAAAACGGTGCTATGGTTTTATTGTAATTTTGAGGATTATGAAGGTTACGAGATTCCGCAACATTTACAAAGGAATGCCCCACTTGACGATCGTCAGCGTCGACAGTGTCTCGTCGTTTCCACTCGGTGGAATACAGAGTCGAAGGAGAGCGTGGTCGCGTTTGAAAACGCGCGATAAAATTCTAAGAGATGGAGCCGGAACAATCTCGTTCTCGGCTACGATACGGCCAGCCACTCCCGTTTACACAGTGAAGAACCTTGAAAACGCACGTCGCGTTGTTTCTTCCCCCTTCGACCGTGTCAAGTGGAAATTCAACTTCCTCTTCTCACCACGCATTCTCGGCGATCAGAGCACCATTTTCATCACGTGGCAATTTTAGAGTTCGCTCGACTGGACAGTTTGAAAAATAAAAAAAAGAAAAGAAAAGAAATATATCGCTCAAATTTCTTGGGACACGGTGTTGATTTTTGAGGAGTCAATAATGATCATGGATCATTTTTCCAGAAGTAGGCTCCTCTCACAACTTTCCCGAAATCATTCAGAAGGTAAATTTGAAGACTACTAGTTATATGAAATTACTTTTCTCAAGCTTTTGCCCAAGTCTTGTACTCGTTATATCCGTGTCTTTACTGTGTAATCTTTTAACAAATCTAAATCGTGCTCATCTCGTTGAATCGTTGCGAATTCTCGTAACTCTTCGAACATAGTTCATTGATATTTACTCCCCTCAGAACTGTAGTCACGGGACAAGGATGATATTTACGAGAGAAACTTGGCGAAAAACGCGAGTGTTCACTCTGACAAATACGAGATGCTTGCGAAATTGTTATTTGCACAGGGTCTAAGCATTTGATGTATTAAGTTTGGACAGAAGGGAATGGACTGTCCCTTTTTTCCCTCCTTTGTGTCTTCGCTGCTTGTCTCACCTTCGTCATCGGAAATCCTCGATAGATAAAAGATGTCTTGTTAAAGAAAACAATCTAAAAAAATATTTACAAATAATAATAATATTAATCTACAATATTATAGTAATAATATTAATAATATTATAAATATAATAATATTATTCTACAAAAATATTAATCTTTAAAACAAGATTATCGTATTAGAAATTGATTTTTATTTATTGACGTGGAAAAATTCTTCAAATAAAGTCAAAATAAATTTATTAAATTACGCGTTAAGTCGTAGGGAAGGAATTAATCGATAATTGCTCGAAAAAGTAATTAATGATGCAATAATAAAAATTCAATTAAATTGAAAATTGTAGCGGCGTCGTGTATGCAAATAAACCGAGCCAAGATCCCGTTCTACTTGAGGCAGCCCGTTTTCGAGGGAGCTCCACGCCCGGAATTGGAACACGACTTTGTTGCACCCGACGTTTTACGGTTATGATGCAGGGATTTGCATACACGGCGCGGCGAGTAGCCGGTGCCACTATTATGCTAATGTTTCATCGGCGGAGGACCGCGACTGAATTTCAATTTGCCTGGTTACATTAGCGGAACGGCGTTCTCGATGACTTCTGCAATTTGTGGATCACCGGATTGCAAGTTCGGCGGGCGGGTTTGGCTGAAAAAGTAAATTTATGAGAGCTGAAAGATCAGGCTGTACCTATGGATGTAGCCATAAAAAACAGAATCAATTCCAAAAAAAGAAAAAAAAAAAAAGAAAAGGAAAGAAGAAAGCGGAAGAAAATAAACAACTAGTATTAAATAGTCCAGTTCGTTTAACGCGACACGTTGGTTAATTGTAATTTCTTGTTCGCCTAATCTCTAATTACATAATTACACGGTTCTCGCGGGAACACGCGGGAGTTTCTTCGTGACACGTTGGTCACTCCTCTGACGATCAAAAAGTGTCGATCCTCGTGATAATTTTATTATTTCTTCAAGACTTCGCTCTTAAGGGGACAGGTAGAATTACGAATGCTTTGGAGGGCTAATAAAAAAAAAAGTACATATTTGATTGACTTGAGCTTTTGTGGTTTTCTTTCAACGCATTACGAACTATAAAAAGCAATATTAAAAGAGAAAGAAAAGGGCGCTCTTATTTAACTTTCGAACGGCATCCTTTTTTTTACATTGCCTATCGGTGTGCATGATTCCAGCTAAACAGGATTCGTTGCAACAAAACGGCGAAAAGAGTGTTCAAAAGTAAACAATATTCTCTAGGGATTGACGATCCAACATTTTCATTTCTGTGAAAATTATGAAAATAGCAGCTACTGCATAGCAGTTTTTGGTGTATCGAATTTATGCCAAAAATTTCTACGTTTTTTGCTTATGTTTTTCGAAATTGTTAAAAATTTAAAAATGTTCGATCGTCAATCCCTAGTAGATGTTGCACTAAAGATACGTACCAAGTTTCACAGTATGCACACCGTTTCTAAAAACCTAGTTTCGAGAGAAACGCGTTTAAAGTTTCAGAACGTCATTTTTCATGCGTATCCTTTACTTACTTTTTAACTTATATATCGCAGCTGATAGTTCTTACAATTTGCAACTAAATTGAATCCAATTCCCCTAATATTCGATTCGCTAAAAGTGATATTTGAATCACACGATTTACACTTTATAATACTGCTTAAACTTATAAACAGTGATACAAATTCAATTATTCTATATTCGCGGATTTATTATTATTTTATATTATATATAATAAGTCGTTTTAAAGGACCTTTTGTACCTTATTTCTAAGACTTCAAACTACTATTTAAAACATTATTATTATTTTATATTATTTTATATTATATTATATTATATTATTATACCCCAAAATAAGTCGTTTTAAAGGACCTTTTGTACCTTATTTCTAAGACTCCAAACTACTATTTAAAACATTATTATTATTTTATATTATTTTATATTATATTATATTATATTATTATACCCCAAAATAAGTCGTTTTAAAGGACCTTTTGTACCTTACTTCTAAGACTCCAAACTACTATTTAAAACAGAACCAAAAACGAATCGATTTTTTGAAAATTTCAAACTGTCCTAACCCCTTAACGATCTACGTACACACAATTCTCCGCTGTTTTCTTTAAGCGAGTTTGTCCAATGACAAAAGGCTGACGCGCAAAGCAAAGAAAGTTACGGTGATACTTCGAAGATGACAAGAAGAAACGACAGTTCTACTTTCACTTTCGTATGCCAGATTCGAAAATGTTTGTCGACATCCAGTGGTCGAGCACTGGTTGTATTAAATTCACGAGGAGTTCTCGAAAACTACAGAAATATTTTATATACGCGGTACATCGTGTTTGCAAGAGCTCGGCCGTACAACGCAGCCACTTCAAAGAACTATGTTTCACGAATACGTTCGCGAACAGTGTGGCGAGCTGATGACAAAAGCGAGGGACGACCAACTGTTGGCAAACACTACTCGGTTCCTGACACTTGTGCGTCGTATTAACATTCACTCTGTTGTAACTAATTCGTGCCTTTCACAATTATTTCACGAGAATAAAAACTATTTTCCCGATGTCGTATAGTTTTTTAGTATCGCGCGGTATTGCGTTGCACGTAATAGGTGTCTCGAGTTTGAGTCTTCAAATTTCGAAGATCGATAAATTAAGAAAAACGAACTCTTTAGAGATAGAGAGCTTTATTGTAAAAAGAATATTAATTCTTTCACTTAGCAAGTTCATTCGATGCCACTCGACTCAAGAGAGGTCAAATATGTAGTTGCAGTGGACCAAATATCGCCAGAGTATGATGAAAATGGTCGATGTTTGCACTATATGCGATGCTTCCATTGTTGCAAGTGACCAACTTTTGAATAGTGTCTTCGTTAAATAGATGGTAATAGACGACACTATTACATACTAGACGATAATACGGATGATAAAATAAACGATGACGTCAATAAATAAATATAATAAATTTTTGTTTCTTTTCTCGCGATATTTTCCAAAATGGAGCAATAACAAGCTCTAAAGAACATTTTATCTCTACACTTCTGAAATTTTTTTCACACTCAAGTCTGAGACCTTTCCCATGTACAACAATATTTGCATCGTATTATTAATACTCTCATTCGCGTAAAAAAGTAATCAGAATTATTCGAACCCTGTATTATTGTATTAACATCTGTACAACAGTAGTTTCTTCTCATTTACTTAAAAAAAAAAAAAAGAAGAAGAAACAATCGAAATTATTTGAATTTATCAGTTAAAGAACAAGAGCGGTCTTCGCTCGACGAAGAAATCCAACCATCAGAAGAATGATCGTTGCCCGGCGAAGATGGGAAGTATAAAAACACGTTTTGAGGCACGATTTGCCGGAAATTTAATCGCGCATTATTAACGATCCGCCTGGGAGAGCGTGTTCTCCCTTTTACGCGCAAGAGGCTCGTATTTATCGAACGCGCAATTAGCGATTCAGGCGCAAAGGGTGGCCGGTATATTAATTTTCCTCGCAAGCTTTCGTAGTCTACACGTTGCAAGGAGAGAAAGAGAGTGCATAGGCGGGCACGGAAGCTTTACAACCGAAGCAGATGGCGTTGGCTACAACGGTGGCTCTCGGTTATGCTGATAAATTCAATTGGATCGTAAAATCCTAAAACTGACGTCGACTTTCGTACACCACGCGATTCGCCCGTTTCGAATAAGCCGAAATTTACAGTAAAACGGTATTCTCAACGGTTGCGCTTGCCCACTATGTTTCCACTCGATCAATTTCACGTCGTTTCTTTCAAATATTAAGCAATACGTCGAATACTCTGATTACAACGAGCGCTCCCAACATGCAATATCGCCTGATGTATAGATCAATGCATTTAAAAGAGCACGATTCGACCTAAAAGTTCGATTCTTTGCACGTTAAAATTAATAACAAAATCGTTTGTCTGTCGTTGTAACATTATCTCTCGTGGACGATGACAATGACGTGAGTCGGTAACTGATAACTGGCAATGGTGAGGTTTTGAAGAATAAAATGAACTTATAATCTCTCAAGGAAACGTTCAACATAAAATTTGATAAAGAAATCACGCGAGAATATTTTTTACAGTTCTTAAAGTTAGGAAAATGCAAATGGGTTTAGAAGTGGCCGAGAGAATGCAAAAGAAAAACGCATCTGTAGTTCGAACTTGATATATTTTCTATAAGGTTAGACAAAATGCAAGTGCCATCGATCATCAAAGCAACACATTTCGTGCATCGAACGTTAAACTCGACGGCGATCGAGCGTGTACCATTAAATTTCCGGAGAGACCGGGAAATTCACCTCCGCGACGTTTCATCTATCGAGGATTAACATTTTTTATTGCTCGGTCAAGATGCTCCGGGTCCCGTGAGACCTTGGCCGTCTCAGCGAGATTAGTCGAAGATACGAGCCATAAAAGTGGAACGTACGGCCAGCAGACTCTGTAGAGAAACTGCTCGCCCGAAATTTCGATCATTTTTCACCCAACGAAGAATCGAGTTCCTCCATTTGCGTTCCCCTGTTTTTCCCCCTCTTCCTCTTCTTCATTTTTTTTCTTCGCCAGCGCGCGAAAAGTACTTGCAAAGTCGCGTCATTTAGTTCACGGCGAGTCGGCTCGTTTATTACGATCGTCGGGCGGCTGTTGGAAACTTTCGAATTTACGCCCAACCTTCGAAAAATATTATTTACGTGGCGTGGCACCGGCGCGCAACCGAGTTATCGTGTTTCCTACACGGTTTACGACGCGGAAACAGAAAAATCCGCAGGCTTTAACAACGTTCACGGAAGTTTGCGACGATCCGGCAAGACGCGAGAAGATACTCGGTGAAAATGAATTTTCGTCAACCTGGTCCTGGGCAATGTGGCGTCGTTGCTCGACGACTAACGACGAGAGTTTCGTAACTCGAGCTCGAGAGAAATCGAAGGAATCGTGTTTATTCAGTGGTTTTATCATTCTATCAAAATGTCTACTAGTTAGGGAAGTTGAGCGTAGCTTTAAACAATAAAATTCACTGTTAGAGGACAAAGTTTTGGTTTCTCGTCGAGATATGTTCGCAGACACTTTCTAAATTTTCGCGATTCCCTGCTGTTCTCTCTTGTCCCTCTTGCCCAGAAGATTGACAGTTTTGGAAGAAATGAACACGATTCGAAATCGGGCTGTTACTATTACGCATGTATCTGTCTATATTCGTTTAGAACAGATTTAGAATTTTCTCGTTTAAAGTTTGATTAGCCAGGGTATGAAACGTTCTACCCTAGTCGAGTCGTTTATCCTGTCGGAACAGTTGGCCTTTCCGCGAACGTAGTCAAAGTGAAATTCTACGCTGCACGTAGAACGGGAGCGTTCGATCGTCAATAGTCGGCGCGATCGATCGTCGCACTCGCGCGAATCGTGGCAAAGATTTTTGATCGGCTTTGACCGATCGAAAGTCCGTCCTGTTGGCTTCCATTGACAGTGGAAGAGAAGCGAACGCTTTGCGGTTGGCTCGCGTTGAATATTTTAACGTCTCGTTCGCTTATTCGCGTTGCCTGCTAAAGGTCTGCCCCTCGGTTCTGCTTGTCGGAAGTCCGTTGCAGCCAGTGACTGTCAACTTTTCTGACAGCTTCGTGCACGAAATTCCCATTGTCGGAAATAACGAATAAAAGTCCCTTTTCTCCCGCCCGATCGGTTTCCCTCCGATCGACAGGCTGGTTAAAGAACGAACGAGGCAGCCAGTTCGCACGGCAAGTAGTAGAGCTCGATGATAGGGCAGATTTGCGGTCGTACGATTTAAACGGTGTTTGCCCGATCGATTAAGGAACGTTCGTCTCTAGTTTTTCGTTTCAGGTTAGACTGGTTAGCTACTGTGTTCTGTAAAAGTAGACTCACTCTCGACAGAGTGTTGTCAATTTTACGCGAGGATTTGTCTCGATTGCAGCCGAGAGAAACGAAAGATTTTATAAATTTCAACGTGACATTTACTTGGAAATTTGCAGAGAGGTTCTCAGAGGGGTGTTGAAAACTCGTTTGGACTTTTTCACAAAGCACGAGAAAAGCCACGAAAAGTGGAATTTCTTTTTCAGAAGCACGCCGAAATCAGAAATCGATAGACTCTACTAGTCGAGTGGATGTTCAGATAATCCTTGGTCCTTCTTCTTTTTACCTTAACCACGTGCTTGTAATTTACGCCATTATGAAGAGGATCGTTTAAAACGGCATTGTATCAAGACAAACTTTTATCTTGTGATAAAGGGGAAGAAGAATATGCTGGTATTTTTTACTTGGGTGACAAAGATCTTGCTTCAAATTTCCCTCCAGTTCAACGCTGGAACTACCTGGAGCAGTTAAAACAATCATTTCTCAGTTTCTCATAGAAATTTCGATAAATTTTATAATTATAATTTATATTATAAAATTTTATAATTATAATATATATTATATGTAAAATATATTTTATATATAATGTATTTTATAGTTATAATATATATTAAAATTGTAATTTAGTTTAATAGCTTTCTCCAAATGCTAAAACAGTCTGCCTATTATGACTTTGTTGACACAAATTTCTCTTCACAAAAGAATCTTTCTCAATCTCCCCTGATTTCAACGATGTTTCAACGATGAAGCTAGCGAAACAGACAAAGTTGGGAAAAGCCTAAAACTAGAAATTTATCAAAATTCCCCAGATTTGTAGACAATCTTGCGCTTTCCAACGTTAAATAACGAAACACATACAAATAAAGGCTTCTCTTTCGCAAACGTTTTCCCTATTCCTCACTCTGTCGAGGCAAGTTCATTTCATTTTCTTCGTGCGATTCTAGCCAGCCCAATTGACAACATAAACCAAACGTAAACGTCGTAAGAGCAACGAATCGCTGGTATAGTCGGTGCCGTAAGGATTATTCAAAGAGGGATTGACGATGAAATCGAACGGTCGATCGGGGGATCCCCGACTCGGTGGCGAAACTACAGTTAGTCGTGCCAGTTAAAGCGAAGAGGGCCGAAGGAGAGAGGGAGGAAGGGATACCGTGACTTGGACTAGCACCGAGTATCGATCTCCTCTATTATTAGTTCGTCGTCGACCCCCATTAGAATCGTCAGAAACGCCGCTCATAACTCTTTTCAGACTTCGTTATCGGACGTTTCACGGCGGATAACGCGTTTGACGTGACTGCCGGCAGTAGCCTGTCACCCCTAAAGCTTCTGGCTTCTCCCCCGTCCCGGCCGATTCCGCGGCCGCTGCCTGCCTGCCCACGGAGACGAAGACGCCAGATCAGGCGAGCGGGCGGCTCGCGTGCTCAGGGACACTGATCGAGCCCCGGATTACGTAAACAAGAGCGACAACTCGTACGGCTGTACCTAGCTCGTTCGCAGTATTTCATAGAAGGGCCGTTCTTCGCGAATTCTTCGAGCGATCTCGCCGCGACCGTGTCGTCCTAAGGATACCCACGTGTTTATGTCAATCCGTACGGGGGGAGGTGGGGGTTGAAATGATCGTTGGCACGTTCGTTGCGAGGAATGTGACGCTGTAGAGGAATAAATAAGATGCCCGTGGAATAAATGAATATAAATATTTATATATAATTTATATATATTTATATAAAATTTTAAGTATATTTATATATATTTTATACATATTTATATAAAATTTTTAATATATTTATATATATCTATACGAAATATAAATAAAATATATGTAATGTGATAGACAACGCACAAGTTGAGGAATTGGTCGTTGTAACAATAGTATAACTGAATAATGAATACTATATTTCAAAATAAATATAGTATAATAATAATAATAAAATTTTGCAATGTAGAATTGTACTGTACGAAAATTATTTGGTCATACATGGCATTACGTGACTAATTCGGATCAACGAAAAAAGGAACAAAAGAAATTGAAAAAAAGAGTTTAAACGAGTCAACAGATGATTCGAAATAAATGCACTTTCATTAAATCCGTAGCTGCTGTTTACTTCGCACATATCTGGCGGGTACAAGCAGCATCGTACAAATGTTTGCACGTAGCAACAACGCAACAATTTTCCAAATATAACGAAACATTCTGAAATTGCCAATTTGTGCGCTGCAGGAGCACAGTTAATCCTCGTCTCCTTGTTTTCCCGTTTCCTTCATTCGGAAAAAGGGATTTGTTAGCAAACGACTGGGTGGATAAAGTATAAAGTTACGAACAAACGATACAATTGCATATTAATTATTGTAAACGTGCAATAAATTGCTTCGTACACTGAGTATAATGGCGTGAATATATTATAACATCCTAAATTGTAATAATTACGATATTACAACGTTAAATTGTCGTTATGGTAATATTCGCGTTTAAGAATTAATCTCCGAAATGGTAACGTTCGCATTTAAGAATTAATTTCTCTAAATTTTATCAATTCCCCTCATTACTTATGATTTTTCGTTTTCGCGCGAGCTTACATTTGTACAAGCAAATTTAATCGGCAGCAGTTCACGTAATCGGGCATTAATTAAAATTTCGTTCAAATAAATGGAGTTTACATAAGCGGAGTTCTGTTGTGCCAGTTGTTCGGTTCGTTCACAATCAAACATTCGTTGGGCTTCGCGATATTTTGCCAATTAAGAAAGGAAAATAATAAAATATGTTTGTCGTTCAATTAGCTCGTACAGTTTTACAGTGTTACAAATCGTTACGTTGATTAGACTTCTCACTTTTCAATGTCACTTTATTTCTTTCCAATTCCTTTCCAATCCGAATAACTGACATCCAGATCACCGACTACCTACTCGTTAAATTGTACTTTTAATTAATTCACACGAGATTCTAGATTCACGATCTCGCCTTTCAAATAATTTTCTTCTCGAAAACTTTATCCACCATCTCGGGATAATTCTTATATTTCGATGTACAATTGACTGAAATTTTCTCTAATTTAGTTTAGTTAATTTAATTAATCTTTCGTGTCCATATTCATTCCAAGGATGATCAAATTTGTCAGCAGTTCTCCGTTTTGTCGTTCAAATTTGTTGCAACTATGGACAAAGCTGAACTAAGCTTTAGGTTTCACGCTGCTTCGTTCGTCGAAATAATTCCGCGGTCGTTCTCCACCCCCGTTTTGCCAAACATCGTCGATAATTGTAGCCCAGCTGGTACCGCATTCTCTGTTCGAAGTTAGCGCGCTGCGACGACGACGTCGCAGAGAAAAATATTCGACGCGGTGAGATCCAAGTGGCCAGGGGAACGTGCAACTTCGCGGAAATACCACACGGACCGGCTATTTAGCTGTAAATACAAGCCTGCCAGTGACTGCCGCCGCTTCTGGAAGCTTCATACATTCCCCTCTTGGGAACTGCGAGCGGTTTCGTCGAAAGGAACAAAAGGGGGAGAGTGGGGGTGGCGAACAATGCGGCTCTATAACGGCAGAACAGTTCGAAGCGAAGGGTATTGATCGAGTCATAGCTGCGTGTTTTCTTTCGTCCAAAGAATCATTCTTCGACGCGTTTCGCCGTTAACGTACTCCCCTCGCCATTGCCACGTGGATGGTTCTAATTCTAACCACTTGCGCCGACAACCGATTGCGGACCGTAACGAGTGACCGAACCGTAAACAATAACTTGTCGCTTTCTTTTTAAACTTGTCGGTATGATATCTCTGTCTCTGGATAGAAATTATTGAGAAGTAATAAGTTTCTTATTTGTTTGCATCTGGGTTATGTTTAAATATACTTAAAACTGAGAAAATGTTGCAATTTTGGTACAGAAAACTCTCGACGTGCGTTAGAGGTTAACCGCTTGCGCTGACAACTAATTGCGGACCATAACGAGCGACCGAACCGTATACAATAACTCGTCGCTTTCTTTTTAAACTTGTCGGTATGATATCTGTGTCTCTGGATAGAAATTATTGAGAAGTAATAAGTTTCTTATTTGTTTGCATCTGGGTTATGTTTAAATATACTTAAAACTGAGAAAATGTTGCAATTTTGGTACAGAAAACTCTCGACGTGCGTTAGAGGTTAACCGCTTGCGCTGACAACTAATTGCGGACCATAACGAGTGACCGAACCGTATACAATAACTCGTCGCTTTCTTTTTAAACTTGTCGGTATGATATCTGTGTCTCTGGATAGAAATTATTGAGAAGTAATAAGTTTCTTATTTGTTTGCATCTGGGTTATGTTTAAATATACTTAAAACTGAGAAAATGTTGCAATTTTGGTACAGAAAACTCTCGACGTGCGTTAGAGGTTAACCGCTTGCGCTGACAACTAATTGCGGACCATAACGAGCGACCGAACCGTATACAATAACTCGTCGCTTTCTTTTTAAACTTGTCGGTATGATATCTGTGTCTCTGGATAGAAATTATTGAGAAGTAATAAGTTTCTTATTTGTTTGCATCTGGGTTATGTTTAAATATACTTAAAACTGAGAAAATGTTGCAATTTTGGTACAGAAAACTCTCGACGTGCGTTAGAGGTTAACCGCTTGCGCTGACAACTAATTGCGGACCATAACGAGCGACCGAACCGTACACAATAATTCGTCGCTTTCTTTTCGAACTCGTCGGCATAATAGAAATTATACTGGATAGAAATTATCGAGAAGTAACAAGTTTATTATTTGTTTCGCCTGGGTAATGCTTAAATATACTTAAAACTGAGAAAATGTTGCAAAAAATTCTCGACGTGCGTGGGACGTTGTTCCAG
Organism: Tetragonisca angustula; assembly: GCA_036937485.2. NCBI lineage: Eukaryota > Metazoa > Arthropoda > Insecta > Hymenoptera > Apidae > Tetragonisca > Tetragonisca angustula. The sequence continues at coordinate 1,976,080 of JAWNGG020000009.1, read as the reverse complement.
CGCAAGAGGTTAATACGTATTATATTACAATTTTTAATTTCATTTTCACAAAATGCAGAATATTTTCCAAGCAATTTACAAAAGTAGTCAAAGAACAAGACTAACTTCTTTCCAAAAGGTTAATATAGTACTTCTTTCTGATCGTCAATGCTGATTCACGTTCTTAAATCATACCGCACTTGGACTTTGACACGGTGATGGGTTTTACCAGGATATGAATAATTCAATAATGAGTTTCATTCGTGTATGAAAAATTCATTAACGTATGGGCGTTTTATCTCGAGAAATAACGCAGTTTGATATATTATACATAGGCGTTCAGAGTAAAAAAAAGGATCTCTATACATCATGACGCAGTTCAAATAACTGCGTAATAATTACATTGTTATATCATTAACTAAACAATATCGTTCGAAACAAATAGCGAATTATTAGCATTACATCAGCCAATCAGACAATTACTTCGATAGTTTGACATTGTCATTCACGTGATAGTAATTGATTTTGAAACGGATAATTGAAACAATATACAAACAGAGAGTGAGAGAGAGAGAGAGAGAGAGAGAGAGAGAGAATGTAAAAATCCAATCGATACAGAAAACGATCCTCCAATTAATTTACATTCGTTAATTTTACAGAAGCGCAGAAGTGCACAGAAATTATGTAACACATTTGTTAATGTACGGCGTATCAATTATGTGACGGATAGTATTAATACGTAAAATATTACGAAATATCGAATTATCTGATTCAGCAATCGAAAGGGGTAATCATTACCTAGCTTTCATTCGAAACTTGACGTGTTTGTTTAAAAAATTCGATCGACAGGAACGTTTAAAGAAAAATCAACGCGGTGTCCAGCGAAAAATCACGCGTGCTTTCCGCGTTCGGACTTATTGTTAGAGTCGGAGCGTTGAATCAGTGCGTCGTAGGCGATCCAAAAGCGTGTCACACCGTCTCGTGGGAGCTAGAAAAGTATACGATAGCACCACCGTGTATGAATCAAACTCTTGCGGCCATCACCGGGAAACATCGCCAGTTCCAGAATAATCCATCTCTCGCTCTCCCGTTTCAATTCGAAGAAAGGAAAATCCACGCGGCTCGCGATAACGTTTATCTGAAATCTCGAGGGGCGAACTCGCTTTTTTCTCTCTCCTTTCTTTCCTCTTTCTTTTTTCTTTTCTTCTCGTTTCTTTTTTCTCTCGTGACGAAAGGGAAATATTTTTCGTGGAGTACTTCTCTGCCATCGAGGGCCGAACGGCGAGACGCAAATGGCGGACGGCTCGCTTTGATACAAATTTCACGTGGCGCCCCGGTTAATGGAGAAGCTTTGTGAAAAATCGGGGCCGAGAACGCAATCAGGGACGCTTTTGAATTCGTCGATCCGAGACAGTCGGCGCGGACGCGTGGCGCGAGACGTTTGAAAGGCGGGAGACGCCGCCGAGGCGAGACATCGCTGGGCAAACGGAACCCGCGACGCGACAGACGCGTCTCGGAATTTAAATAACGAGGAACGATTAACAATAGGAATTACCCCGTTTTCGAAAGGGCGCTTGGAAACGAGACGCGTTTCAACAATTAAAACTAGACAGCAAATTAATATTTGAATTTGTTTTTATATGTTTACATATTGTACTATATGTTGCACATTTATATTATTTATGTTCGTATGCTGTATAATACTATAAATATAATACTATAATATAATACTATATAATACTATATGGTAGTATAATATGATATAATATGATATGATCGAGTCTGAAAATTTATAAAGTATTAAATTCCTATATTAAATATACATGTATTAAAAAATAGAGAAAAATAAGAAAATAAAAGCAAATATATAATATGTGAATATATGATATAATATGATATATAATGTACAATACATATGTATGTATATTAATATGAATATATATATATATATTAATACATATAATTTCTATACATCTATAATATATGTAATATATTAATATATATAAATTAATCTATAATATGTATAATATATTAATATATATGAATTCATATGTATTGCATATTATATATCATATATTCATATATTATATATTTTATGTTTTTGTATCATTTGAAAAATAGAATGTTCGCAAGCATTTGCACTTTGAACATCACGCGCATCTTATGTGTCGTCAAATTTCCGAGCCACTGTTTCGATTATTTCGTTTTGGATTTCTTTTTTAATTTCTAGTTCCTAGTTTCTTTCTCGTAAGTTCTCGCTTACTCAGAGATTCATAACTGGAACGGGTTTCTGCTGATGTGGTTGCACTTTCAGTGCACCGGAAGTGCATTTTCCAGCTGTTGAGGGCGCGGGGAATTTTCGTTCACGTAGTTCGCGACGCACGCCACGTCGAACACGCGAGTGTCGCGTGAAATTTGAGATTCGTGCCTGCCCCCGTAAGATACGGAAGAATAAATCTTGGAAAGAATGTTTGATAGAGCAATGTGCCTACGTAACATTTCGAATGTTCGCGATACTTTTTCCTCGCGATTCCACAAAGTGACGAGATGTCACTTCGAATGCCATCGAACTCAACTCCCTGACTAAACCTAAAGTCTTTTAATGCTCGTTAAAAATCCAAGAGTTTAAACATATAACAAATTAAGAATATACGTTCGTTCCTTTATATTTGCTCTATTTGTTCTATTTATTACATTCATTCCTTTTCGATATTCTACATTCTATCCCCTTTCGAAATGAATTCATTATTTCAAGCATTTCACGTTATCCGTATAATGCTCTGATATCGATTTCAATGTTCAAGGACTTGTGCAACGTCTCTCGCGACGTGCGGTGTTGTTATAAAAACCTCGGGCGAAGAAAAGGAAAAAGAAAAGGAAAAAAGACCGACAGGAAGATATTATCCCGCAGTCGTAATAGATATCGAGTTCCCGTTTCCGTATCATGGGAATTAAGTCAGCAGCGAGCGCGACGCGATCTCCCCGCGATTCTCTGGTTGCAATTAAAAACTTTGTCCCGCGTTGCTTTCGCGCCCACGTGTTCGACGTTGGCTGCAACAACAAAGGCTGAATTACGCGGGATTACAGCCGCCAGGCGGTAGTTGAAGGGCGTAACACGACGCAGACCGAAAAGAAAGGAAGAAACAGCGCGATACGTCTCGGGCAACACCAAAGTTTATTCCCGCGGCGTGTTTCAGTGGATATGCAGTTGCTTCTATCGTTATCGTCTTCTTCTCTCTCTCTCTCTCTCTCTCTCTGTCCCGCCTTAGATTTCTCTATTCTGCTGCAGCTCGCGCCAGATGGCTTTTCGTTATCGAGCCACTTGTTACCACATTATCCCGCGATACAGCCGCGTTTCGCTTCTCGTCGTAAAGTACACGCCGGACTGGCGGGTTATAAAGCAACTCTTTCGAACGTGGCCCTGTTACGCGCATAAGGGTCGAAGTTGGCACTCGTGCGCTGATAAACCAGAATTTTCAAAGGGTATCTGGGTATCTCAGACACTGCGACGCTTCAAATATGAAGAGAGGTTTTTACGTGGAGAAAGAAATTTTGGAGAGTGTGTGGAAGAAGCAAGAGAGTGTTGATAATGTTGGTTTTATATGTCGCATGCCTTGTAAAGAAAGTGGTGCAGAGTTCCAAAGAAGCATGTTCTTCAGGAGAAGCGAGAAATAACTGGTTTTGGAACAGAATTTGGACTGGTCAAATCAATTTAATTAGTTGGACGAAATTGAAATGGATTATAAATTGTAATTTTGTTTTGTTTAAGTAACAAATCGATTTACATAGATTTCGTTAATTACAGAAGCAACGTAATTCAAAGTGATATATCTACTTGTCATCTTGTTGATAGACATTTGTTCTCAACGATAGCCAAGACGAAATTTATAATAAGAATACGGCACAGTGTCACATGAATCAGTAAGAGCAACATTATTCTTCCCCACTGAATAAATTACGATGATCAATTATAATTGGTCAATGTTTCTGCAATATTTATATAGTGATCATTCGATAAATTACTGTTTCTTGCAAGGACACGCATCGTTCATATATTGCGAATTTATATTTCTGCAACTTAGAAGAGTATTATTGATTACAAGTTTTTATAACAATCCAATATATAAATTCTTTCCACGGAATTTTATTTCAATTCTCTGTTTTTAACGACTCGAAGCCTCGTGATTCTACATCAACGACCAAATTGCAAAATACAGTTAAAATAACTGTTTCACTGATCATGTTCATTAAGAGAATGTGTAATAAAGGTAAATCAACGAACATAACCGATATTCCACAATTAACTGCATGTTAATTAACAGAAAATCCTCGTAGATTCCACTTCTCTATATTCCAAACACGATGTTTCGATAATAAATAATACTAATAAAACTCAAATCGTCTCGAAAATAGAGATTCGAAGCGATTCTGTCCGCGAATAAATAAATGATTGATAAAAAAAAAAAAGAGACGAGAAATGAGATAATTCGTTGCCAATATTAAATTTCTTCTCCCCCCTATCTCTCTCACTCTCTCGCGCGCGCGCGCGCGATACTCGTCCGTTTCGAGAAGATGGAACGAGGCAATTCGATATGGCAGAAACAGACCAGAGGTGGTTGCGTGCGGTAACGAGCAGAGCCCGGGAGTTTCCCGCACGAACGAGAATGCATTTCGTTCCGCTCGATTCTACCGCGAAATCGAGATCCACCCTAATGGTGCTCCTTTATTCCTCCCTTTCTAGTTCCACGTTTTCTCTCCTCCCGCTCTTTTCCTTCCTCTTTCATTTCCCCGTGGCCGGTCAAGAATTCGAAGAAAGAGCGAGCGTCAAGAGTTTTTCGGCGAGCGGGTCGCACGCGACAAGAGGAACGAGCCGATCGTTAACAGGGAGGCAGTGATACCGTGCTATTGGAAGAAGCGTTTGCTGGAACGTTTCATTGGAACAAATCGCGGCCGAGCTCCCGCAGACTCTCTCTCTCTCTCTCTCTCTCACTCACTCACTCACACATACACTAACATCGCCAGCGCGCAACCCTTAATATTTCTCCGTTTTCGCGTGAAACGCGCGACTCGACGCTTTGTTCCGCTCCTTTATCGTCCAGCCCCTCCCCCTCCCACCCTGCCTTTTATCCGTCTTCAAGACAATGACCGCGATACGTCTGCTTTTTCCCCTTTCTTCCAACCCGTCTTTGTTTTTCCACTCGACTTCGGGTCTCCTTCGGTGTTTCTTTCTTCTTCTTCGAATAACATAGAAAAACCAGGAGAATCTCTCTCTCTTTTGACCCGATTCCTCGCGGTTCGGAGGGAATTTTCGTTGCACGTCGTAACGTAGAAGGGGAGGGGCAACGTGACTTGCCATAACGCGTTGTTTTGGATGTTGGAATTAAAGTAGAAGCGGGTAATTGCGTTTGCTTAAGCCGCTGATTACAGTAGAACCGGGTGGAATTTTTACAAGGTCAGTAGCCATTAAATCGTTAGTAGAATATTTAGTAGAATTAAAGTGGATGCACGATTTTGGCCGCGTGTTTTCAAAATTTTATCGCTTAATATGTTTCGTCGGCGCGCCGTTAACGAGCATCGAATGAATTATTCACGACGATTATCAATTCGGCAGATTTTAAATCGGTATAAATTAACCAACGCAATCAGCTCGTGCAATGAATGATCTACTTTTACGAGCAAACGAAATTCCGCAATGTTAATTCGTTGGCAAGGCAGATCTTCGTCGTGAATCAGAAGTGAATCGCTTTTTTTTTTTTTGCTAATACAATTAATAATTGATACGTTTAATTAATCATCTTTTTCTTTTGTAAGGAGACTTCTTGTGTATGATATACAAAGATGATATATGCAGACAATAATACATAATGTTATTAATATATACCCAAATATTAACATGTACCTGAAGGGTTTTCACGAAGAAGTATGTTACATTATTATTTATTTATTTACATTTATATTTACATTTTTATTTACATTTGTTTTATGTGATTGATGATGCTGGAAGGATGTAGGATTTGGGTAAGGTGAGGAAAGGTTATGGCGTTTCGTCTCAGAGTCGCTGCCTAGACTCATCAGTGGGGCTGATGGCAGCGACCCCTTACCCCAGACGCTTGTTTTCATAACTACTCGCTAGGCTGGGCGGTCACCCATCCTAGCAGTGTTCCGCATTCTGCTTGCTTAACGTCGATTATCGCTAGACTTCGACGCTAGGCGCACAGCCACTTGCGGCTTGTACGAGTCGGTGTTCGAGACTCGTACTCGAGGCGCTATAGGCCGCTACATACCTATTGATATATACCTAAATATTAACATATAACTATTGATATATATACCTAAATATTAACCTACATCTATTGATATATACCTAAATATAAATGTACACCTATTGATATATACCTAAATATTAACTATTGATATATATCTAAATATTAACATGTACCTATTGATATATACCTAAATATCAACATATACCTATTGATATATGATACCTAAATATTAACATATACCTATTAATATATATCTAAATATTAACATATTAACATAACCTATTGATATATATTTAAATATTAACATATTAACGTAACCTATTGATATATACTTGAGGTATACTTATATCTTTTCCTCTTGTAAATAGATTTCTCATATATATATATGATATATAGAGACATACCTATAATATATATACGATATATAGAGACACCTACAATAAAAAATATATATAATTACCTTTATACATTTATACGCCTACAATAAAAATATATATAATTATATTTCTGGCGATGTTCAGTCGCGAATACATAAAAAAAAAAAAAACAATCCACTTCGTTACCATTTTCACCGTAAATCAAAATAAAAATGTGAAACGATCGCAGAAAGTAGAATCGTTCCATGTTGCTGGCATGTCGATTCAAGTTTCATTTTAAGAGCGTGTTAGATTCGTGTCGCGACACGTGTTACACGATCGGCCGATACGCAAGCATATTTCATGCTCGTCGCACTCGCACGTCCCTTTGTCCGTTCCGGAGCCGAGGCTCGCTGGAAAATGTAATAACTCAGAGCCCGCTGGGAGGCGGCGTAGACGGAGGCAAGATACACCGGCGGATATGGATTCGCCGTGCGACACCGATCGGAACAGCGGAAAAATCGCCGTTCTCTCGTTACTCACGAGCGTAGCGTTCGTACCGGTTGTTTATCGCCGCACCATCCCTTCTAATGTAATATCTTCGTCGGCTACGCTCCGCTCCGCTACGAGAGGAATCGGCGAAGAATACGACAGACAACGATCGACACACGTTTCTCAGCCGTTCTCCACCTTCCTCTACGTGTTCTTCCACCGGGACGTGAATCGAAGCGATTCTCTTCGAATATTTGTCACGAGTGTCTGCTGTTCCAAACCTCTTGCGCTGGGACGACGTGCCGTGCACGTCGAGCATTTGTTCTCCCAAATTGTAACATTTTCTCAGTTCTCAGTATACTTAACTATACAGTATACTAAGTATCACCCAGGTAAAGCAGATAATAAATTTATCATTAATTTCTATCCGGTGATATCGTGCCGATGAGATCAAAAGGAAAAGAAAACGACGGATTATTGTACACGGTACTCGTTATGGTCCGCAATCAGTTGCCAGCGCAAGTGGTTAACCTCTAACGCACGTCGAGAGTTTTTTGTACCAAAATTGCAACATCTTCTCAGTTTTAAGTATATTTAAGCATTACCCAGACGAAACAAATAATAAACTTGTTACTTTTCAATCATTTCTATCCATTATAATTTCTATTATGCCGACGAGTTCGAAAAGAAAGCGACGAATTATTGTATACGGTTCGGTCGCTCGTTATGGTCCGCAATCAGTTGCCAGCGCAAGCGGTTAACCTTTAACGCACGTCGAGAGTTTTTTGTACCAAAATTGCAACATCTTCTCAGTTTTAAGTATATTTAAGCATTACCCAGACGAAACAAATAATAAACTTGTTACTTTTCAATCATTTCTATCCAGTATAATTTCTATTATGCCGACGAGTTCGAAAAGAAAGCGACGAATTATTGTATACGGTTCGGTCGCTCGTTATGGTCCGCAATCAGTTGCCAGCGCAAGCGGTTAACCTCTAACGCACGTCGAGAGTTTTTTGTACCAAAATTGCAACATCTTCTCAGTTTTAAGTATATTTAAGCATTACCCAGACGAAACAAATAATAAACTTGTTACTTTTCAATCATTTCTATCCAGTATAATTTCTATTATGCCAACGAGTTCGAAAAGAAAACGACGAATTATTGTATACGGTTCGGTCGCTCGTTATGGTCCGCAATCAGTTGCCAGCGCAAGCGGTTAACCTCTAACGCACGTCGACAGTTTTCTGTACCAAAATTGCAACATTTTCTCAGTTTTAAGTATATTTAAGTATTACCCAGACGAAACAAATAATAAACTTGTTACTTTTCAATAATTTCTATCCAGTATAATTTCTATTATGCCGACGAGTTCGAAAAGAAAGCGACGAATTATTGTATACGGTTTGTGGTTGACCCTTCGACTGCTTCTCTTTCAGATTTTTTCGAAATCTAAATTTTGTATTCTGCGTATTGATTGTTGGAGCGTTTTGCGCATATTATATTCGTTTATTTTTTTCTTTTTTATTTATTAATAATAATTCCAGCCTCGGGGCTGAGGAACGAACTTGGTCTATAATACTCATTTATTTACGATAAAAGAATTTATTATTTTGAAACATTCAAGGAAATTGAACATTTGCCATTTTTTTGTGACGTTTCTGATCTTGTTCGTTCAATTTCAAGTATTCGTTATTTTGTAACAATGGCTGCTATAATATATAGCACCTACAAAAGTATTATACATTTATCTATTTACGATAAAAGAATCTATTATTTTGAAACATCCAAGGAAATTGAACTTTTGCCATTTTGTCGCCAAGTCTCTGATCTTGTTCGTTCAATCTTAAATATTCATTATCCTGTAACACTGACTGCTATGACAAAAGTATTAATACACCGAATTTACGTAACGACTACATAATTAAGTCCAAATATAATTTCGTATCGACACTGGAAATATTTCACGGCAGAAAGATGAAATACAAAACTTGGAAACAGAAATATAGAAATATATAGAAACGTGATGCACGCTGACAGCTTTCGTAATTGTTGCATCCTTTCTAGAAAGACGATAGTAAACTCGACAGAGGTTTAAAATAAATTCGTGGAAAAATTTAGAGAGAGAGAGAGAGAGAGACTCACGCAGAATCTTCACATCTCCATCTGAACAAACGATTCTTCTCTGAATCGTTTGTCAAGTACCATTCGTAATTCCATCGTTCAAATCGCACGCTCCAGCTTGCGTGCACAGACACGCGATTTCCACGAGAGTCCGTGCGATTCAGTCTACGTTTCACTTCGATCTGTCTTCGTCTTCTCGTCCGCGGACGCGACTGTTTTCACGCTGCGGATTGAAAATGCATTCGAAACTGTTCGCCGGGGAGAACGTAATCTCGAAAATAGAGCCGCTTTGACATCGACGTGTGTGTTCCGGGGGATGAAAAAAGTCGGTCGAGCGATAAAAACCCCGAAAAAAAAGTCCGCCTTTGTGCGTTCCGGCTATCCGCGATGACTTTGAAAACAGCGCGCGTGCTTGAATTTCACGCGCGAAATTCTTTTTCTCCCCTCTCTTTTCTTTTTCCTTTTTTCGGAAATTTCGAAATTCGGTTTCGTCGTTTGCTCGGTCTTTGTCTCCTCGTAACTTTTTCCTTCTTTCTTGCGTTTTGTTTTTCTTGCATGCAGAACGCCAAAACTTTTCAGTGACAATAAGAAACGCGGCCTCGAATTTTCCACGCTGGTTCTGTTAACTAACGACGAATCGAATACGAAAACTTGTATCGGAAAAGTTGAAGTACGCGGAACAGAAAGAAGTTTACACGTTGCAATTGAGGAATACAAAGTTTCTTCTTGATGCACAGAGTTGATGCGATCGTGGTACAATTGGCCAGTGATTGTGATTCGGATGATTCTACGCGCGAGAGTAAATGAAAATGAAAGAATGAAAAAGAATCGATTAGTCGAGAAGAAAATTTTCATTCAAGAATCCTTCGTTTCTGAGAGAATCGTCGTAATTGTAGGCTGGCTAATTTCGAATTGAACAAGAGTTTATTCTATGATATGAGTGCAAGTAAGAAATGTAGACAGTGTTATTCTTTCTTTTCGACTTAACATATTTTCGTAATATATGAAGAATCAGCCTACATTGAAAAATCATTCAATCACGAGTTGGTCATTTTGACGCTTTGATGGCATTAAAACTTGAATTTGGAGGAAAAATTTACAGATAAAAAAACCTGGCGGAGAGAAGACGCGACGAAAGGTTGCGTTTAGCGAGCTGGAACTCGTTTAATTGGTCGTTTCTCAATTAACTTCGATATCGAAAACGCGGCATCGAACGCTTTCCCGATGAATGAATCGCGTAAGATGTGCAGACTTTCTGGGAAGAAAGATTTATTCTTCATTGTCGGAGAAATAAATCACTCTGTCTGGAAACAGTTGTCCGTTGTTTTCACGTTACGCAAAGAGTTATATGATGTATTCATCAGGAGCTTTTAATTACTATGAAAAATAGAAACCTCTCTCCAGTAAATTTGGGAGCTCTAAATAAAAATTGGAATGTAAATAAAATCGAAATAAAAATTGAAACGTAAATAGAATCTGAATAAAAATTGGAACGTGAATAAAGTCGAAATAAAAATAAAAATAAAAATAGAAAAGGGATCTGAATAAAAATTGCAATGCAAATCCAAGTCGAAAATAATAGAAAACTCCTTGAAACACGTGTAACGCGAGTTATTCTCAGCAAGTTGTTCCGAAAATAATTTCTCTCAATTTCCCACCACGCGACGCAAGAACCATCCCATACGTCACGAAGCTCTCAATTTTAGAAAAACTTTGAATTTTAATGGACCAGGAAACTGGATCCGATCGAGAGTCGAACGAAACGAAACGGAAATAGAGGGATCATCCTTAGCGTAGGTACTGGATATAACGCGAGTTATTTCTGGCAAATGATTTCGCCTGGAAATAGCCAGCCGGTAATTTTCCAACGACGTAGCACACGTGTTACGCAAGAGTTGTACGTACGTAGTTTTCGAGGCGTGATATCTCGCCAAGGTCGCTGCATATTACATCACTCGCGAATAGGCTACACGTCGAGCCATTAACCAACCAGCGATAATTTACCAGCCTCCTCGAGTAAAGACACGTCGCAAAACGTTGCGCCGCTAATTTCAAAACGGGCTGGCGGGATCACCCGCCAGGCGTTCGATAGATTTTGTCGAGGCACTCGAACGCGAACTGCAAATTACTAGCTGGCAATTTCGGACGAGCTCGAACAACGAACGCTCGAAACAACGAGGACGAAATGATTAATGAAACGCGGTGACTCGCATCCTAGACAACGAACGACGATCCTGAATCGGTTTTGATGGATCGTCCCGATCGCGTTGATGGATCGCGGCGTTACACGATTTCTTACTCAACCTTCGTCGTTCGCCGATGAGACGCTGTGCATCCGCCAGTTGATTCCGAGCGGGTATCGAAGAACGACGATGTTCGGGAAATTTCATTCGAACAAACGAGTAGGTAAGAAAAAACGGCGAACAATTTGGCTACGTTGCGACAGGGTGAATCGAGGATTTGAAAGTTATGTGAAACGGCGGCGCAGAATTTGCGAGAGTGAAAAAAGAGATAGGCGAAATATTTAAGGGCGCTTGAAGTGTAAGCTACCTGAAATGTAATTAATAATTAAAATATATTGTTATAGATAAATGCAATAGTATCTATAAATCTCGAGACATATAATTGGTTAATTACAAATCCTGGGGAATATTGTACGATAAATATTTACGCATTATAATGTATTAGAAAATTGACATAGAATGATTTAATTTCGTAAATGATTTATGTGTATTATTATGCGTTTGTACATATTAATGTAAAATTACAAGAATATCAGTACGATAATAACTATCTATATACCTTGAGATAATTATAAATCCAATAAATAAAGTACAGTAAATATTTATAATATTGTTTAAAACCGTATTATAACATGTTGCAGAATTAATACACACTAATTCAATTGTATAAGTAATTTATATATATATTAAATTATATAATATATAAATATTAAATTAGAGAGGGAAAGAAATATATTAATGTAGCGCAGAAAGCTTCGTTCATTTCGTTTAAATCGTTGAACAAGTCGAATATCAAATCAATACAAAATTTTAACTATTATGTCCAGATTTCGTCCTGCAACAATCATTTCATCCCATTAGATTCATTATGAAAATACCGAATAACATTTTGGAAGTCAACCCTTACTTTATAAATCTGCTTGCAGTTTTTACATCCAGACGATATACTGTGTGTAGTAGACAGTAGAGCAGTGACCTAAGAATTTCCACATGGCGTTACGTGTGAAATCGCCAATTTGGAAAAAAAAAAAAAAAACAAAATCTCCTCGACCAGACGAATCGTGCGCGATTTTCCGCGATCGGGGACGTCACGTTTTATTTTCCCCCCCGACTGTGATCCGAACTGGCGAATTCCGCAGTGGGGAACGTTGTATATTTTTAGGGACGGGTCGATAAAGTGGAACGATTGGAAATTCGACACGTTATTGGATATTCATGATCTGGCTAACGATATCGGGAATCGAGCGTATCGAATGATGAATGCCCGGTAGTTAATCTATATCTAAAATAGAGATGACCGGCGGGGCATAGAATCAAGTAACGCGCTAATAAAATCAATTCGCCAGAGAATATGTATGCGTTACGCGCGAGTGCTGCATCCGTACACGCATACAACGGTGTTCACATGGGTTGTTTGGTATTCCAGTCAGACAGAGAAAGAGAAAGAGAGAAATTTGACATTTTTTCTTTTTTTTTTTACGCCAGGCGTCACATATATATTTGGTGACCAACGAAAATATTAAAAAATAATTATAAATAAATAAGTGAAAATATCTATCAACGCTGGAACAATCGTAAAATATTCCACAATATTTTGCATAGTTATTTTCTGCAAATATTCAAAATATTCTACGTACTAATCATTGTAATTCAAATTAAATAAAAATAGACTTCTGTAGAGTTATATTGTATACAGAAACAGAAATTAATATTAATTTCGGCGGACGATATACCTTTTAACCACTTGCGCCGGGTAACTGACTGCGGACCGTAACGAGTGACCGAAACCGTGCACGATAACTCGTCGCTTTCATTTTCGAACTCGTCGGCACGACATCACTCGACAGAAACGATCGAGAAGCAATAAATTTATTATTCGTTTTCCCTATACACTCAAAACCGTGAGAAACGTGACAATCTTTGCGTTAGACTTGCAAGAAACGAGAATCTAAAGTCACGTTGACGATTGTTGAAGCAACAAAATTATTTGCGAAAACTTCTCCAACAGGACAATTCCAACAGATGATATATATTTCTTCCACGCAACTGCCAACTGAAACATGCCGCCGGAGAGGGAATTCACTCGGTTGGAAACTGCAGCCGGAATTAAATCGCCGTGGCGGATGTAAAAGACGGCGGGGACGGAGATATCGGAGCGGGAGGAGGATTAAACGGAGCGTGAGCAACGAAAGGAAAAGAAATCGAACGGCATTATTCTCTGGCAATCAGCTTGAATGCCGATACAAGGTGTCCAACTATTCAGCGAAAACGTCCGCGGAGAAGAATGAGATATTTTTCTTCTGTTGTGCACGGGCGGGCACGGTAGAACTCCGTTTATATCGGCTCCGTCAATTCGAGCCCCTATTAGATGGATTCTTGCTGGTTGAATCCACTTATTCGAACGTGAACTTCACCATTATACGAGCGTGGAAAATCATTACCAGCGGTAGCGGAGGGGGGAGATCAATTGGGATTCCTATTATACGAATTCCAATTATATAAATGATTTCCGACGAGTCTCTGCTGTAACAGGGACCCGAACGAACAATGTAAGAAAATTTGAAGCGAAAATTCGTGAAACCTTGGGCTAGGTTTTATTGTACTCTGTGTCGTGCTATATATTTTTACTCATACTCGTCGTTTTGTGTCTTTATCTCCCTTTCTTTGCCTCTCGCGTCGTTTCAACGAAGATCGAGAGACGAAAGAATTACGTTGGTCTAAAACTATTGTCCATTGTGAGAATATTTTTTACATTACAATCACGTTATCTGTTTCGACTAAACTTGTCTATTCGCAATGATCGTACAAAATGACACATTGTTCGACGATTCTCTGACATAAAATTGATGAACGCGGTGAAATGGTTGTTAGGTCGACGCTGGTCCAAATCTGAATTTGATTCGCTGAATCATTTATTAACCAAATGTTAAAATTAATTGGAATAATCCGATGTCAAGCGGCGTGGCAAATGTAATTTAGAGATTAAACTCGATCATGCTATTCGCGTAATAATGAATGTGTAATTGGTTCACAGTCCGAAATTTTAAGCGAGACGTTTAATAATTGACGGCTTTGATCATTTCTTTGAACTGGTAATGAAACATCTCAGAAAAAGACGTGAAATTTTGCAGACCCCTTTTGTAGAAACATGGCGCTTTCCTAAATTTAATTTCAACGTTAGGTCAAGACGTTACACGCAACGTTTTCCTATTATTTTGCATCCGACAGAACAGTATCCGTCACAGTGGCGAATGATTAACGATCGCTTGATTGTTAGAGAATTGCCAGGCAAGTTGAAAGGTTAGAGCCAAGTCTCGAAAGAGCAGTCGATCAACAAACAGGATTCGATATAACGCGGGTTAACTTCGAGATAGAGGGGGGGAGAGAGGGGGAGGCAAGGATAATCGAAGTCGGGGGAAATCGGCGTGGACCAGAGTGGCTCTCGAGGCGTCGAACTTCTCCATTAGCGGTGTCTCTTGTTCGCCGACAAATCTCGCGCTTCCGTCGACAAGCTAGTGAAGGAAAGCTTGGTAATCTCAAGTGGCGAGGGGGGCAAAGAAAGTACCAAGAGCGATCTGGGAAACAATACTCCGGCCACCGCGAGAAATCGCAGACTACACGCAGAAGCACTCGGCCAGTTGACCAGTTTGCCGTTTGCGTCGAGGGAAACCTCCAACAGTCTTCCAACGCGATTGTCTGGTCCCGAGAAAGTCATAAATTTTTGTCGTTCTCCATTCGCTTGGCGTTCAGTTTCTTCTTGGATTTAAAATTACGCTCGCAAATGGCCTCAATCAAACTCAAGTCGCTGCCGTACTTTCGTAATTTCGCAAACACAGTCTCGACAGGGTACAAGGAAAATTTCCACTGCGACCGAGTCTATCGTTGTTTCAAGGATCGAAGTTTCTCCTTGAAACTTGTTGCACGATTTTTTCTTTCAATATTTATTGAACGATAAAAGTTTAAATGATCTTAACATTTCGTCACTTAACTCTGATATTCCAAGTTCAATGAAAAAGAGAAAAACGTGAAGCGAGGTTTAAGAAGAGTCTTTGTAAAGAGAAAATTTTTTCAGTCTTGAAGATCATTGTAGATTCAGTTGTAAAAGAGATTTTTTTTTTCTTGAATTACGTTTTTACGCGCGTTTGAATTTTTGCCAATTTTTTTGAAAAAAGAAAGAAAGTATTCTGTAAGATCATCTTTGAAAAGGACACTTCGAAATTTAAACTGAGATGGATATACGAAGTTGCATCAATTTACCAATTTTTCATTGTCACTGATATAGTTTTGCTCTTCGCTGTGTATTGATTGCAAATATCTCACGTTTATTAATTCTTCTAAAATTATGTTAACGTGTCATTCTTCTACTTCTTACTTAAATTTAATTATCATTGGAATTTTTAAAATTATACTAACGTGTCACTGTTCTGTGTATACTACAAATGTTATATATTACTTTTTAAATAAATTTAATTATTGGAACGTAGACGATATTTATAAATCAAGTTTGGATTTTTAGACAGAACAACCACGTAACCCAAAATTGAACATGGGTTTTAGTTTAGAAAGTTAGTTTGTAACAGCCAGCTTGTTAAAATACAATGTTGCGCGAATGTGAGACGGTTAATTACTCTAATTACTGCAATTATTTTAAGAGGATAGAATTGCCTTTTTTTCGTTCACATTCCCGTATATAGTGTAATATAATATAATAAACTAAAGTGGTTAAGTGTCTGTGCAGAATGCGGAAAATATAACTATGAACTTTAGAATTAAATTAGAAAGGAAATTCGCAAACGATAGCGATAACTTGGTTTTTATTGGAAAGTAAACTGCGAACGATAGGCCTTTTCAAAAAATCAAATTACATTATATTCAATGATTGACTTTTGTTACAAGACATGTAAAAATTAATTAATCAAGCGTTATTCAATTTTCGTGACTCAGCGAATTGACGAATACAATTATAATCAGATTACCAGTAATATTAACATTCCACAATTTAACGCTAATTTTTACACTAATTTTTCTTCGAATTTTCCCGTGGTATGAATTCGAATTATTAATTAAAATACATAATTCTCACTGGAAAATGTTCATAATTCCCCTATTGCGAAATGGATCGAAAACACATTGGTATTTCCGAATTTTCGACAGTTCGACGACTTTCTCATCTTTGATACCTTTACAGCTTCAAGGCGTTGTTTCGCGACTCTTCGAAAAAAAGGAAAAAAACCAACGAGACGAAACGTCGAACGACACGAGCCATCTTCATTTCGCGAACAGCTCGTCCAGGGGAAACGTCACGTTCGACCTCGTTCCACGAGCCGCCGCGATCACGTAGCAAAGGTTGCTGCGAGAGGAAAAGAGAGAGAGAGAGAGAGAGAGGGTCTGGCATTTCGCGGGAAAGAGCGGACCAGGAAGCAACCTGGCGAAACGCGACCGAGAGGCGTGCCGAGAATACCCGCGATGATCGCGATTACAGCCGATTCCGTGAATTTGTAGTTTCGCTAATTGAGTCGCCCCGTGTCCCGCTAATGGAACTCTCCTCCCCCTCGTGGAGTTCTTTGGTTCGTTCGTTTTTAACCATTTCCTAACCCTCTCGTGCCTTTCTCTCTCTCTCTCTCTCTTCAGCGGAGGAAGCAAATTGCCGCGAATGAATTTTAAAACGAAAGCTTTTAAAACGAGTTAATTGTCTTCTCTGCGTTAAGCGGTTTCGTTTTGGTGGGAAGAGTGGGAGGGGGGAGGGGAGGGGTGGGGGAAAGGATCTGTGTGGCTGAAGAATGAAATTTGTTCAGTGAGATTGGATGTTTAATCCTTTGAGTTTGTAACGTCGAGTTAGAAACCATTGGTTTGAAGGCAAGCGTTGGATTTGAATTTTCAATTTTCATTGTTCGAACTGAAGATTAATGCGGATTATATTCCGATTTTAGAGCTTTCAACGCTTTGCGTCTGACGTTGAATAGTCGTAACTGGTGACTGAGCGTGTCAGTAAGGCAAGGAGTTGAAGAAAGTTTCTTGATCGACGTGGGAAAAATTTGCAATGCTGTTTGTATTGATAAATGAACAATTATTGCAATACACGTTAATACGAAATATATTGTTACATGTTGCTCATAAAATCGTTAATTAATCTGATTATTGAAAGTGTTGCGAGAAAACGTGATTATCGCGAAAGGTGATATACGTATTAAGGACAAAAAACAGAATAATAGAAAATATAATCTAATGATAGAATAATAATATGTAGAATAAAAATTAATATTTCTCGAAATCTAAACATCATGCTCGCAATTAACATGTGCATCGATTTTTTTCAACAAAAACTTCTGACGACGAACGGATAAGAAAAGGGAGAAAAAAAGAAAAAAGAAAAAATATCGAGAATCAATTTCTCGAACGTCTATCTATATTTTATTTAACTTGCACATATCCACGTGCGGAATCAACTTTATATAACCACGTTCCCGATACTTCTCGACAATCGAACGAGACCACAGGAGTACCCTCACAAACGAAAAGTCACGTCCCGTGAACCATAAAACTTCGATCAGCGAGAAACCCAATTCAACACTGACCCGCCAGAAAGAACAAACGAAAATCAGTTAAAAAAAAAAAAAGAAAAAGAAGAACGAAAGAAAGGAGAGAAGAAAGACCACTCGTTGATCGATGGAACAACGAGAGGAGAACTGAAAAACGAGGGTAAATCAACGGCAAGGGAAAGCAGCGATAATTAACTCTGGCTGAAACGTTGGCAGAGGGGTGGGAGGGAGGGGGGTGGGGGTCGCCGTTTGAACCCTTCCTTTCTCGGACACAGTTTCGCAGATCCGTAGGCGAGATTTTCGCTGCAGTCGAACGCCGAATCCGCGTCTACGGTCTATTTAATTAGAGCAGGCGGAATCGAGGAGGCAAGGATGCCCGGAGGTGGTCGCTGCTCTAACGAGGCAACCGTCCTTTCTTCCAAAAGAGTCCTTCGCCAGTCACTTCTCCTCTCTCTCTCTCTCTCTCTCATTGTCTCTCTGTTCCGCAGTCTGTTCGCCGGGGAACGTTGGAATTACGACGACGACAACGATGTCGACGACGTTCCTCTCCGACTGCGGCCCGGAAACGAATGGCTTTCCACCATCGCCGTGTCGCTCGCTCTCTCGTGTCGTTCCGCCGCGACGCCGGGAATAATTTCTGGAATTCGTTAATTGTAGTGTCGTGAAAGTGGAAACCCGCTTGCCAAGTGGAATCCGGCATTGTCTCCGGCTCTTTTTCTCCGCGATGCCGGAGGGAACGCTACGGCGGTCTGGCCCTTGGTTACGTTCTCCAGCCTTCTTCCTCGATTGTCAATTAGTCGACCAAGGGGGTGGGGGGCGATCTGTTTTCCCGAGTTAAAAGGCGAGTCCGCGGTTAAACCGTCTTTTGTCCGGCTGTTGACCCTTCCGACGAATCCATTTATACCGATGTACAATGGGGAGGCGTGTTTCCGATCTCTCGCGCGAGATTTTCGATCGACAGACTCTCTGTCATACTAATAATCGTCGTATTGATGATGTGAGACATCCGGGGATTAAAAATTAATTTTTATACATCACTGAAAGGTCGAAATAAACGACTTATTTGGACCTTTACGATATTGCTCATAACTTAAAATTTTTCGTACAAATAAAGTTGAAAGAACAATTTTTAATATCACTAGTAACGTTAACGAAACGTAATTTGAAACTAAAATTATTATTTGTTATAATTTAATTTAAATTCTAGATTTGAAACGCCAATACGTTAAAGTAATAAATATTATTTATCAATTTGAAATAAATTATTTATAAATTACAGTCCTTTCGTGGAAATATAATTTAAATATACGAATATGTTTTATTGTTAGAATATAATAATGATATAACTAGAATATAATAACAATGTAACTAGAATATAGAATATAATAAAAATATTTGTAAACAGTAACATTTAAATTTAATGATCTGTTTACCAAATAATGTCACCCTCCAATAAACCTGTCATTATCACCCTCTTTGTTGATTATCAAGTTAAATTATACCGCAGCGATTTTAGCAACGCAATGAAAGATACGACAGACGAGAACTTGTAATAACTTTCGGGGGAAATTAAGAGAAAAGAAGTTGTAAAAATCTGTCTTGTCAAATTGACTTTTCAGATAACGCTTTAAACGATCTCGACAGCGAATCCTTCACAACCCCGTCGTCCAATTTCGCCACCGGGTCAAATTATCCACTGTGTCCATCTTTAAGAACGGTAAATATTTCTCATAAGTGCGCGCACTTGTTTGTCATACAGTAAAGGAACGATCGCAATATCGCTTCGAGGCTTCATTTTCCACCGTATTATACTGTAAGCTTACTCTTCCAAGGGATAGAGTTCACCGTGTCAAACTGTTCGACTTTGCTGCAATTCGATAGCTTTTTAGTCTCTCAGCCCTGGACACCTCTTTTTTTTTTTTTTTTTTTTTAGGTCAGAGTTAGCAAGTTGATAAACTGCAAGTTGGAAATTTCGTTTTTATACTTGTAGCGCGCGTTTGGACTAAATAAACGAATGCTTCGATAAACTCGTGCTCGCCAACAGTCGTTTCATTGAACGCGACAACATAAATTCGAGTAAAAATAGAGGATGAACGTGTATTTGTTCGTTCAGTAGCATATAAAGTCTCCATTGGAGACATTAAAGTGAAAAGAAAATAGAAATTTTATGATACGGCGTTTATATTAATATAATATAGCTTATTATATAAATATTTCAAGTGTAAATAAAAGCTAGTCGATATATATATATATATTGTCCATTGCATTTTCTATAATAT
Organism: Tetragonisca angustula; assembly: GCA_036937485.2. NCBI lineage: Eukaryota > Metazoa > Arthropoda > Insecta > Hymenoptera > Apidae > Tetragonisca > Tetragonisca angustula. The sequence continues at coordinate 1,955,802 of JAWNGG020000009.1, read as the reverse complement.
ATGTTTGAACGTAACACCGAAGAGCCGAATGAATTTATTACACAATCTAATGCAACAGAGTGGATACACAAGCTTTTATTTATACATTTTACGAAAGATCATTTAAATCTCCAAAAATGCACCATTCACATCTATAAAATATTTAACAATGAAATTTAAAAATATTTATTGTTAAAATATTTGACAACAAAAATTATGAATCGGTCGTCTTGACCATTTTGCTAGTTTCAGTGTTTAAACGCGCCATTATGGCAAACTGATTAATTAATTTCCTTAATTAGTTTACTACCAAACTTGTTACGCAAAGGCAAACTTGTGAAGATCACTTCCGAAAAATAATAGAAAATCACTGATGTTCTAACAGACAATACACACTCGCCACTAAATACGCGCGATAAAATTTTAAAATTGTCCCGGCATTTACTTGCAAAATGACCCGGCTAACATTTTTTCCCCGTGACAAATATCGGTCCCACCGTGACTACCCACCCTACTCCCGATATGAAATATAAATTTCGCGTTACGTAAAAATGCAGAGCGCGATAGCCGAGACAAGGCAGGGGCAAGATATACACATACTATGTACATCACTCGCCAGTTTCGCCACTCTGCAGCGTTACTCGATCATATTTCAAGACGTGAAACTTTTCGCCGGCTTATTTTTATATATTGCGTCTTATATATAAAGTTGCGTCGTACGTAACCAATAATAATCCTGCATCTCGAAAAGTGTTGCTCCAGTGGGTGTTGGACTCCGCCATAGTATTTAGGCCAGTACATTCTCGCGAAACTTACGACCGGAAGGCTGTGTGCCGGCTATTCGCGAACATTCTCAGAAAATATAGGCCAAATATTGCGGGACGTACTGGCATGTTGCCCTCTGTTTTTCCAAGGTACGTTTGAAACGTTTGAAATCTGCCTTTTGCGCAAAGTCACAGTACAGAGGTTAAATGTAGTGAATTCAGCACGAAAGAAAAGTAAAGATGACAGAGGGGGAGGGGGAGAATGATAAAAAGGAAGATGATCGATGGAAAGTTCGGTTCTTTTCATTTTTGGAAATTGGCGTGAGGAAAGTGGCGCTCTTGCCTGGTCTGGTTAATACTAGATCATTCTACTTGCGCGAGCGAGGATTGCGCGTCAGTCGTAAAATTTTCGTGCAATTTTTATTCTCATAGACGTGTGTGTTACTAACTGAACGAGCTGTGAGGAATATTGTACTTTGAAATATGAGATACGCTCTATAGGAATGTATCGGGTAGAGAAATCGTATAGAAATAAATTCCTGCATCGCGTACGTTCTACGCATTTCTACATCTGCAAAATTGTTTTTTACATTTACGTATGTACGTGAAAATGTACGTTCTAGTAATAAAAATGCTACAATAATTGTTCACGGGATGAACGCGGATCATTTTTCTCCAGAATTTTTTAGGTCTTGGTAGTTTTCTGTTTGTAATCTTCCCAATGATGGATCATATTCGTAGGTTAGTAAGCGTTGGCCTAAATACTATATGTATGGTGCTGTCGTATGATATCGATGGAGATTACAAGGTCATTAAATGTGACTTGATTGACTTAATCTCCATTCTATCTGAGAATCGAAGCGGAAACATATTCGCTTCTCCATTCTTGAAAAATATCGTGAAATTTTTTACGCAGTTAAAACCGTGAAATTTTTACAAGACTCCTTAAGTTAATCTTTCACGAGTGTAATCCGAGTTCTGTAAAAACGATGGGAAAGAAGATAGTCAGAAGTTGATCTCCATTTTATTTGTAAATTGAAGCAAAAACATATTCGCGTTACGAACTATTCTACGTTTAATATTCTTGGAAAACATCGCGAAACTTTTGCACAATTAAAAACCTGAATCTCGAATAAAACTCCTAGTTGATCTTTTGCAAGTGTCATCAGATTTTTGCAAAACTCAATCTGTCTGCGTGTTTCTAATTCCTGAAAAATATCACGCGATCTCCACTAAAAATTTGAAATTTTTTTATAGTCAGCTCCTAGTTAATCCTTCACGTGATCTGATTTTTCCAAAGGTAGATCGTTTACAGAACGTGAAGATAATTGGGAGTTTATTTATATATATAATTATAATTATAAAAAAATATATAATATATAATTTTAAATATATATATATATATATATATATATATATATATATTTGAATTATATGATTGAAGTGAAAATATATTCTCGTCGTAAACATTTTATATTTAATATTCTTGAAAAGTATCATGCAATTTTCACACAATTAAACACCTGAATCTCTCACGAAACTCCTAGCTAATCTTTTGCAAGTATCATCCGATTTTCACAAAAGAAGGAGAAGTCGATTAGTTATCTGTAGAACGCGAGAATTCAATCTCTGTTTTATCTGAAAACTGGAACAAAAATATATTCGCGTTTAATATTCTTGAAAAACATCACACGCGATTTTTACAAAAAAAAAAAAAGCTGAAACTATCATAAAAAAACAAAAAATTCCTCGAGCGTGACCGGATTTTTACAACAAAAAAAGAAAAGAAAAACGATAGAAAAAAGTTGGTCAATCATCTGCGAAAAACGAAAAAAGAAAAAAAAAAGGGGAATCAAGAACGTGACTCTAATCTAAAGTTAACCTCCGGTATATTCGAAAGAAAACCTCGAAAAACATTCTCCAAAGTATGGCGCAACGTTTACGCAAGACAAAAAGACCACGAGGCTGCGAGTTGATCATCCGAGTACGACCCGATTTTCGCAAAAAACGGCGGGAAAGTTTATTCTGCTAAAGGCGGAGATAGTCGGGAATCGTTTAATCGTCGACGGAGTAGACAAAAAGCGGGATCGCGAGATCTGGCGTGGATGAGAACGGTGGCGCGTTTAGGATTCGGGACGTCGCGGCGATGGGAAAAAACTTGAGGGACTTCCGGATTCCGCCGGCTGCTGGAGGGGGAGGGAAAAAAAAAAACACGTAATATCTCGGCGAAGGGAATCTCATCTTGTCCATTGTCGTCGGGATAAAGTTGTTGCGCGTTGTTGGAAAATCACAGGGAACGGAACACGGGGAAAGGGGAAGGAGAGGCGCCGAGACGTCTCGACGCCGGTTTACCGCTGCTTTATCGGCGTCGTTTTCTCCGCGACCGTCCCGCTTCTCGTCACCGACCATTCTCGTTCCTCTCTCTCTCATTTTCTACAGGCCGTTTCAGAAACAAACGATGAAATTCCATCACAGATACAGTAATCGTACGTCCTAATTTTGATATTTTATTTTTTCGACACGAGATGAGAACGTTTGAGCGTCTTAAGTCGCTCTTTATTTTTAACACTCGGTGTTTATCTTTCAGGTAATGGAATTTTTTCAAATTGCATGTATTTTATTAAGGCGATTCTTAGTGTATTAGTTTACTGATTCTTCGTCGTGTAAAATTTAATTATCCAATTTTGAAATAAACGTGACGTAAGACTTTTTTGATACAGGAGCACGCAAATTGTAGTATTTATTTCGTCAGTGTATAGTTAATTAAAAATTGAATGGTCATTTGGTACAGCAGAAACAACCATTTCAAATGCACTCGTTTAAGGAGAACATTGTTTACCATAATCTCAAAGTTTCAAATGAAAATAAATAAAATTAAATTGTTAAAATAAATAATACTGATAAAATTAAATTGAATAAATTAAATAAAAATAAATTCGTCGCAAGTATGTTATAGATTCTGGATAACACTTGCTTTGCGTATACGTGACGTTCAATAACGAAGCGTTAAAACATTTGAGATTATTACTACAACTGTTTGCACATAACATTACTAAAATCGATCGCGTGAAATATATGCTTTCACTAAATATTTTGCAACTTACCAATGTAATCAGTATCAGTGCGTTACAGTTCGCCGCTGAAACTTCGAATATATTTTATAGACAGCAAGACAAGTGATCAAACACTTTCTCTCGGCGATTTTTCATCCTCGTGAAAAGAAACGTATTTAAGCGCCAAGTGCCATTAATACCAAATACAAAGTCGAGCCGTCTATTTGTGAAGTGCCCTGTAGCCGACGTTTCTCTTGGTTCTCCAAAGAACTTTTTCTCATCTATATTTCTCCATCGATCCCCACCTTCTTTTTCGACTGGCCACTCTCCAGCCATTTCTGCGCTCGACGCCAGATAAGCGACGCCGATGAACTCGCCGCCGGGAACATAAACGATTCAACGCCGAGTTTCTCCTCGCCGAGATACAATAGGGGAATTTCTTTAACGCCGCAAGTGGAAATGCTGAAGGTTCGAGCTCGCTCGCGGGATGCTGTTTCCACGACAATTCGCACGGAACAACGATAGATATTGCGATAGATATTTCTTCGGTGGCTGCGGATGTAATAAGAGGGTGTACGGAGTTGGATCTCCGACGAAACCGTGATTCCTCCAACAATTCCATTTCCTTGGCGCCAGACTGGAGATATCAACGAATCACCCTCGGTTAGGGAATAGAAATTCCCCCCCCCCCCTCCCCTCCCCACCTGCCCCGTTTGCACGCGTGACGCCTGCACGCGATAATCTCGCGACACACGGAACGAGCGATTTAATTAGAATTCGCTCGCCGTGACTCCTGTTAACGTTAATTCAACGAACTCGGCGGTAATATCGCGAACATCGTCCCGGGCACACGATTGTTACAGCGTTGTAGTTACTTTTCAGGATGAACGATTCGGAATTGTCGCCCTCGAAATATATATATAGTCACGGTCCTTTGATGTCTTAATTTTCACTAAATTTTAAAAATGTAGAATTATATAATTACATATAATTTTATTAATTTAGTTATGTAATTGTATATAAAATTTATAATTATATATATAAAATAATATATAGAATATATATAAATATATATAAAATAATATATAAAATTATAAATTTTAAAAATTTGAAATGTCAAGTATTTCGAAAATTTCACCGAGAGAACGAGTACGATAAATAATTTAATATCCAGTATGAAACGATGTTAGTCAGAGTTATGTACGCTATAAATGCTTTGCTCTCGAACGAAAATGCAATCCTGAGATACTTTTGAGTTTTATTCGCGTCGAATCATTATATTCTGATTTTGCTCTTTACAATATCACACGGAGAAAGAATATGAAAAGCAATTTTTTTAAAATTCAACGTTACATTAATCAGCTAATCGTTCTTCTTCATTGTTGCTGCGAGATTTAATACGTATTTTGCACTCGCTATTCTTTATTTTCCACTATTGTTTACTTTATTTATTTTGCACTATATTGAATCACTATTCTTTATTCTAAATTTTATTTCATTATATAGAGAAAGAATAGCGAAAGCAATCTTAAGATTCAATGTTATATCAATCAATCACAATCTTCTCCATTGTACTTATGAAATTAATTGTAAATTTTCCACAATATCGAGTCATCGTTCTTATTTTGCACTTTGAATTTCACTTTATCTAACGTGATATCAATCAGTTGTATATCGTTCTCTTTCTAATTGTGCACCGCGTTGAATGTTTCAAAAATTCGATCGCACGTGAAATACATATCTGATTATTTGCAGAAATTTCACGAAAAACGATGAACGTACATTTAGCAACAATTTGCGAAACAAGCTTCTTTTCGGCCCGTGCATTATGAATAAATCGAATCTTTTAACCGAGACCTAGCGCACACTCGATTTCGTTGAGCTTTCGTCTCGACGTTTGGTGCAAGGTCAACCCGAAAGTGCATCAGATTCCCAGCCTGGTGACCTAGAGGTTTCCGTTAAATTATTCAACACGCTGACGCGGCGCTTTTCGCACCGATAAGCATCATCTCGTTATTGCTATGTGCTTAGATTCCGCACAGACGAGCAAGTTTTATCGTCAGACGTTCCCATGCGATGGCATAAATACAATACGTTGGATTTTCACGGAGGAACGAGTGCGCGAATCGTAGCGATTTTTCACGTATTTCCGGCGAACGAAAATTATTAAACTATTTGTATATAAGTTCTAAGTACAATTAAAATTTATACATATATTAATTTAATATATATATATATATATTAAAATAAATTATTAAACTATTTGTATAAATTCCAAGTACAATTAAAATTTATATATATTAATTTAATATATATATATATTAAAATAAATTATTAAACTATTTGTATAAATTCCAAATACAATTAAAATTTATATATATTAATTTAATATATATATACATACATATATATATGTATATTAGGAACACGCTCGACTACATTTGTATGGATATTATTACAAAGTTGCGAGAAGAAGTTTATAATTTCGCAACTCTTGACTCGTTAATTTACAAACGTCATTAGTTGACGTAATGTTGGATTCCGTGTAACGGAGTCAACACGCTTATCATTTAGAAGAGTTTATTCCCTTTCAGTTAATAGAATGATGTAGAATGATTTACAATGATTTAGAATGTCTTGGAATATGATGAATGTCTAACGCCCTTGAATACGACGTAGAATGATTTAGAATATTTAATGCTCTTAATGATATAGAATGTCTCTATAATGATTTGGAATGTTTTATGCTCTCGAATGTCTCTAAAGCATGCCCCTATATATATTTGGTTATCATCGTTAAGTGAAAGGGGAAGAAGCATAGACGACCAACTATTGAATCTTGCCCTTATGACTAACTATTCACAGTCCACTTTTATGTTGCTAGCTCATTGTCAGTATTCGCATAGATTCAATATTGTCTAGGTTGGTCATCCAACAGTACTGTCACAGAGAAGGAATTATTATTCCAGACATTTTCAAATATTCCAGATTGTTAATTAACGCGGTTGGCTGATCAAGGGATAAAGTGTCCATCAGAGAGATTGGAGTAAGAAAAATTGAAAAGCTTTACAGTATAATGTGACGTAATAGTATAATGTGATATAATAAAGTGCAGAAGCTTTTATTCGTACGTTATTTACGCACGAAAAGTCATTCAATTCTCTGTTTAAATATATACTGTTTTACATCAAGAAAATTTCTGAGAAAAATCGTGAAATTTGTGATAACTTTGGCGAACACATCTTTCACAGGGAAAAGCGCGTTATTCCTAAAATACTTAGTTATTATGCTTATGCGTTCACTGACGATATTAATTTTATAAAAAAATCGTTTTTCACTCTCCGCTCTCGCGCCTTCTTTCCAGCGCAGCTTTCATTTTCGAGTGGCGCCATTCGTGCCACGCGTGAACGCGACGCGAGATTAAAATACCTTTTATCGTGGCTGAATCGAGGATGTCGACGTTCACGTTGACATCGACATTGACATCGACGTCGACATCGACGTGGCCGTCCCACGAGATGCGTATTTCATTTTCGCGGCGTGACACTCGAAAGAGAGTGGAAGAAGGTCGATGAATGACGCGAGAGAGAAAACGAAAGGAAGTGAGAAAAGAAGGAAAAAATGACCGAAACACACGGGTGGTATTTACGTTGTCCACCGAGAATGATTTTTATTCAATATTATTTACCAAAGAGTCGGGGAAATTCGTGCACGCAAGTTTCTGCGTTTTCATTTGTGAATTTGAGGGTCTAGCTCTTCGTTTGTAAGATAAATTTTATTTGTTATTGAAACTACGTGTATTGAACGTTTTCATAATGACTATAAAACGCAGGAGGAAATTTTGTGAATATTAACAGGCTTTAAATGGAGTTTCAATTTTCGCTTAACAATTGATGTTTATGTTTCATTTACAGAAATCGAATGACAAAATAGAAATACATTTCCCTTTGCAGTATGAAATGTGTAATAAGATAATAGAGGAGAACATAAATTTTGAAATAATTATCAATATGTGGAACAATTGTTAATTTAATGATTCATTTCGAAGATTTAACACTAGAACAGCCAGACTCGTTAATACGACAGATAACAAATTTTCTTTCTCTACGAACACGACACGAGTATTTCTATCAAAATTAATTTTCATTTAGAAAAATCGTATAAATTGTACAAATTTATTTTAATCATCGTTTAAATTATAATTACTTATATTTATATTTATTTCTTTTATATTTAGTTAATTTACTTTTATATTTATTATATAATTTATATTATAATTCACTTTTAATTAAAAGTGAATTTAATTATTAATTTATATTATAATTTACTTATATATAATTTTGTCAAAATTACCGTGCTTTACATATTTAAATTATTTTAATTTATTATTAAAGTCTGGTTCCCTTGGTATTAATGTAAATCACAGTTAATCAAACGGCGACTGAGTCTTTTAAATTAATTGCAAACATACGACTACTGCTGTGTTTATAAATCAAAAAAAAAAAGAAAAAAGAAAGTAGAAAAGTGGAAACAAGGAAGAGTTCCCAATACTTTGTTCGACGTCTATTTTTATAGCGGTGGCACGAATGAAGAAATCCCCGGGTTGCACTCTTATTTTCAAGCTTCCGCTTGGAAATTATCCTAGAATCGTGTCGTCTCTTTCTATTTCTCTCGCACACGCGTCCGACTCTCACGGATATTTCGCGGACGTTTGGCCGAATCGTTTTATCGGCAAGCCGATTTCTTGACTATGGCTCGTTTTCTCTAATAAATCACGGCGAATTCTCGCGGATGTACAACTTGAAATCGGATCGAACGCGGCATATTAACTTTCTCACGACGTTGTAAAAAGAATTCTACGAGCTGAGAACCGCATCATGTTACTGTCCGGAATAGTTATTACTTTTACTAGGCATTTCATATGTTTACATTATATTTTACGAAATATTTTGAAAATTAATTATTACTATAATGAGATCTTATTGTCATTTTATATATATATATATATATATATATATATATATATATATATATAGAAATTACAAGATCATGAAATTATTTAATACAGTTAATTGTGCAAGTCGCAATAGTCAGTGAGTCTTAATCACGTATTTAAAATGCTCGTTCTTTATACTAATTTGTCTGTGTTTCTTTATATTACATCATGTAGCTTCTACATATATTTTGAAACTGATTCCAAATTTATCAATATAACTTCAATATACTCAACGCACACGATGCATATCTGAAATATCGTTTTCCACGATTAACGTCGAAATATGTACTTGCAAAAACTATAATACCACAGCGTAATCGCAAAGATATTCAGTAATCATTTAGACAATCAATTAGATATGACAAAATTCCAACAGCAGGCTAAGAGAATCCTCTGTTTCAGATTCGATTTGCCTGAGTGTTGAGCAGCGAGGAGCAAGATGGCAGCTTTCGTGGCGAAGCAGATGGTCGGCAACAAGCTGAACGCGGTTAAAGGTGAGTTTTAACGTTCGTCAGAAAATATTTTGCCTCGACAATTGCCCCCGTTTCTCGTCCGGGCTTCCCAGAATTTCCTCGCCGTTGCAATTTCCCCTCCCCGCGGCAATTGATTAACTAGCAGTCGCGTAATAGTTCGGTTCCATCGAATGGAAACTTCTCAATCGTTTCGACGTCTTTTCACGGTGATGAAAGAAACAAGCCAGACCGATGATAGAAGAAACAAGGAGAAAGAATAGAAATTGAGACGAACGACTGCGAACGTAACACGACTGAATGCAATTGCTAATGGCCCGACCGACAGGCAATTTACTAATTCACGCGCGGAAATCGTTGATCTCCGTCTGACGCGATCAAGATACCGAATTAACGACGGATTCGAATGTGATCGGCAATGCGCTTTGTATGAAAATATCGGGCGAAACGATGTTTCAGGACTTGCAATTTGGACATTCACTGTTGGAAACTTTCATGAATATATTGTTCATAAATATATATATATATTGTAGTATTGGTTATTATAATTAATCTGTGGTTATAATTTTAGTTATGTTTTTGTTGTTCTGTTATCATAACTTTCGTTAAGTAAACATTATTTATATTATATCTCTACAATATATATATATATATATATATATATATATATATATATATTGTAGTATCGATTATTATAATTAATCTGTAGTTATAATTTTGTTGTTCTATTATCATAACTTTCGTAAAATATATATATATATATATATGTATGTATCGGTTATTATAATTAATTTGTAGTTACAATATGGTTGTTCTGTTATCATAATTTTCGTTAAATAAACATTATTTATATTATATCTCTACAATATATATATATATTGTAGTATCGGTTATTATAATTAATCTATAGTTATAATTTTGTTGTTCTGTTATCATAATTTTCGTTAAATAAACATTATTTATATTATATCTACACAATATATATATATATATATATATATATATATATATATATATATATATTTCGCGTGTTGCGAAATTGGAAGTTTCAACGAATATCATTTAATCTACGTTGATTTGTAATTGTAAATAAATTTTAAAAAGAATGGTAAAAAATGGTGAAAGTGACTGGTATTCTAAAAATTCTGTCAAATATTATTAATTATTTTTGAAGTAAAATACGTTTACGACGAATTAATCATTTATAAAATAAAATGTTTACGACGCACGTAACGTCAGGCCGTTCGAAAAGCACTGTTGTTATAAATTTCTAGCAAATTAAATAAATCGAACAAATGCTTTAGTTATTATTCTTGTAGGAAGTTAAAAGGAAACGTTCGAAATGAAAATATTAAATATTAAATATTAAACGAACAAGATGTCTTCCTCTCACAATCAGTGTTACACACTCAAGAAGTTTTCTCTATCTGTTTCATTATTATATATAACATATTCTACTGTTTCTTGTAATGTTTACAAAAGTTATTTATAAAGCATAAACAAATAAAATACTCTCGAAGCTTGTATCTAAAAAAAAAAACATCCATTACCAGGAGCGAAAAATTTTCTATGAAAAAATAAGTCGAATTTTAGATGAATTTTAATTTTTCACGAGCTTTTGGGACAACTTAATACACTTATAAAAATTCTATGTAAATGTTGAAATTTTACATAGGGTCTTGCCGAAAAATCGTGCGATGTTACATGTGAAAATAAGCTGATAAAAAGAAAAGAATGACACAAGAATGATCGCTCCGTTTTTGAGGAAATCGAGTTTGAAAAGTTGTCAAGTATACCCTTGAATTTAGCTAATTCTAGATGTGACAGAGAAGAATGATTAACGACAAGATTAGCCTATGCACAAAACTAAGTAAACGATAGAAAAACAAGTAAAAGATACAGAATAACATTTCTCCACCTATGTTTGAGAAAAATATTTCGTTGTTTAAATTTTCAAAAATTAAAATAAATTCAAACTCGATTCTCTCGAGAAACGAAGAACGAATGTTTTATTCTTCTCCTTCAGTTTATTTTCACATGCGGAACCACGACCAATTGTACCACGATTTCAGGAACAGCTTGTAGGAAAAATATCTGCACGAATGGAAGAGCAGAGAGCAAGATCTGCAATCACGAACACGCTCCAAATGATAAATGCGTTAAAGATGAACACGTACGAGGGCTCGTGTCGTATATTCTCGCCTCTGATGATGATCGTGCTGGTATTACCGATCGGCAGACCATAGTAGACTGCTTTCAAAACGACATAACACCGCAATAATAAGGCGGTTGCCTTCGTTTCGCGACCGTGACGAATTAATGGCGCGAACGTGAGAACCGGAAGGAACTGTTTCATCGTTTGGGCCACGGGCGCGCAGAAGCACCGTTTCCACCGTGTCTTAATATATTTCTTCGGCAAGGGAACATCAGTCTTTCGGTCGGTAATTCAGCAGGCGAATTAAGATTGATCGCTCGCACGAAGCAGGAAGGAAGAAAACATTAGAGCAAGTGACGAAGCATCGTCAGCTCCCCGTGGATCCATGGGTGGGGGAGGAAAAAAATGATTTGCTTACGCTCGCGTCGCCTTCTTTTCACTTCGTGTATATATAACGTATGTATGAGCGTACTGGGTGAAAAGAAAAGAATTTCTTTTTCTTGCACTCATCGCGAACGTGACGCAAAAATTTGCAAACTTTTCCAAGAAAACCATAAGTCGCAGCCTAGTAGTTCTTTCGAAAAATGGCAAAAGAGTTTCTTAATTATTTAACACTATTGTGGATTTCTGGAATTTTTATAGAAAAGAAAGAAGTGTTGCATTTAGGAACGCTTTTGGGAACACAGTGTTCTCACAGAGGAGATATTTTAGAACCTGTATAATAAGGTTTGGATTAGGTTTGGGTTAGGTTTTTATAGAAAAGAAAGAAGTGTTACATTTAGGAACGCTTTTGGGAACACAGCGTTCTCATAGAGGAGATATTTTAGAACCTGTATAATAAAGTTCCATGGAAACAAGTTATTTTAGGAGATTTTATTGAAAATGAATTTCTATGTTAGAGTACTGGTTCATTCATTAAATTCAATATGAGCATTTGCTACAAATAATGCGAACTTTTCTAATACCGATGAACAAACTATTCGTCCAGAAAAAAATTTTTACTTTTACACTTTATAAATTCTATTGAGAAGTCAGAAACTTCGAGTTTTATTTATTATTCAGGGATCGTTCTCACTATTCAGGGACTTGTAACGTAAGAAATTTTCCAAAAGAACGCTCCACGATCCATGTCTCAATTAAAATCCACTTAAAAGTTTTCCTCAACTCTCTCGATCCTTGGTTCAGATTATCGACGATTTTTCATTGTCATTGGCTACGATTTACACCAATAAATACACGATCACAGTGTGTTCCTTCTCGTCGCAGCAGCTTCGTCGACGATCGCTGGGACAAAACCGCGCGAATATTTTTAACCCTATCGATCCGGGTTAAAAGAATCTTTCCTTAGCGCTTGTTCGAGCGACAGATAATACTGGAAATAGAATCTTCACCCAGTTCAGCCTCGCTGATTTTAATGCTGTTCACGTAACTGTGTCAGTGACGTGTATTAAAAAAAAAAAAAAAAAAAAAAATGAAAGAAAAGGACTGCGAGCCACCGACGTTAATAAGCTCGACAAACGTGGCTCGACGTACGCGACGTTTTCGATTACACGGAATAACGTTACCCCATTTAAAGTTGAGTCGGCCGCGGTTCGCACGACTCCGACGCTTTTTCACCGAGAGCGTAGTCGAAACGCAGAGGCAGCTGTTTCACTGGACAAACACGCTGGCACGCGCGATATATCGCGAGATTGAATCTTTGCAAGTGACTGGAACAGATAGCGAAATTGATTAAAACATCTGAACGCGCGAACGTGGAATTCTCGACGAAAGTCCCGACGACGGCTCGGACGTGTGACGTTCTGGCGTCACGATCGATTATATCACTCGTGGCTAATTTTATTATCTGGCGGATTGACGATAATCGGCAACAGCTGCCGTCGAATCGAATCAACTGATAACTCGACGATCGATTTTGCAGTTAATCGTTCGTGCGATTCGGCACTTCTTGAATTTCTCTGTTTTCTTTCTTCTTTTTTCCATGGATAGAAGTTCTTGATCTTGAGACTTGAAAAGTAATGAATTATTTTATGACGCAAAAATCGAGATCCCATTTTATCCGCAATTTGTGCTCGAATGTGTGCTTCTCGCAAACGAACATTCGTGGAAATTTATTAACATCTGCTTGGAAAAACTTTTCGATACTAAAGAAACTTTTTTTAATTTACATTGTTTAAACAGAAGGTTTTCTTTTGCAAAATGGTATACACCATAAAATTCGTCATTTAAAAAAAAGACTAATTTCACCAATTTAAGCAAAAACAGTATTTAATTATCTTCGATAATTCCCGAGATATTTGACAAAGTACAATCCGCAACCCTAACTTTGAAGGTAGTTTTCACTTGTTTGACATGGGCGATTTGCATGAGCGATAAAAGAAAATACGGGTCAAATATTTTTTTCGAAAACTGCATTTATGCCAAATTTCATCAAAATCGGTAAGTTTCAGTATGCTCTCTTGTTAGTTTACTCGTGGGATTTAAGAAAATTAGGCGAACATTGGATTCGTCTTTTTTTAAGCATTCTATTGTGTAAATTCATAGCAATTTAGCAGCTTGTCACTAGATCGTAATAATATTTACGATAATTTAGCAATTTATCATTGGACCGTGATCGTGGATAATTTTATCATCAGATCGCGAGCGTTTACGCGAATTTGTATTTCTGCGAAATCAGTTCCAGTCGTGAAATTTACACGACTATCATATTTCGATGGTTATTCATTACACACCGAAAGCGAGTGAATCTTTATTTCAATAACTCAGTCTCATATTTCTCAGAAATGTGCAATTGATATCATACGAGAGAAATTTCCACAGGAATTACTCTCGCTGCAAAAAAATCCCTCTCGATATTACGAAATTACCAAATAGCTCACATACGTCCACCAATGTTCCCCGAATCCGCCAGAATTTCTCGAATCTAATAAAAATCGAGTCTTGGAAACGAGAGCATACCGAGCGACGGAATTTCCAACGAGATGACAGAGCGCGGACCGTGCCTCGGGAAGAAAGAGAGAGAGAGAGAGAGAGAGGCATCGTTTCCTTCTTCGAAAATTTATTTGTCGAATCAGCGGCAGACGCGCGCGTGACCCAGCTGTAAATCCTGGCGGCGAACAGAGACGATAAAAGTTCCGCTCTTAAACGGATGATCCTCGCATGGAGAATAACCATCTCGATCTTCCTCCGTCCGCGAAAGAACGCTGAATTCGTATATTTCACCCCGAAGAGGGGCAGGGGAGGGAGGAGGAGGATAGGCGTAATTTTCCGCGGATTTCACGACGTTCTATCTCGCGGCTCCGCCAGCAGGACACTTAATCATTGTTATTCGCGTTACAATTACAAGTTGGCTAGTTAGAGTGGAAATTGAAGAGGATCCTAGGCCCGGTGAGTCGACGCATCCGTCGCTGGCTGGCTTGGCGGCTTGCTGGCAGCTTGAACGATGGCCCGCAATAAAACTTGTGTCATTAAGGGAAAGTTTTAGCCTCCCTCCTCTACCATTCCTCCTCCTCCTCCCACCATTCCTCGCAGGCCATGGGAACGAACCGTATCACAGGGAATCCGTAATGGGAAACGGAGACCTTCGTCAAACGAGCCAGTTCGCTCGCCCAAACCCCTCACCAGACCTCGAATCTTTCTTCGTGCAAGCCTTAACTCACTTGGACGCGATCAATCCATCCTTCTCCCCCGACCCGCCGCCGTCCTCCACGTATTTTCGTATTTTCGCTCGCTTTCGTTCTCCTGACGTTACGTATCCAACGTCCGAGGGGATCCAAGATTTCCGTGCGACGCCCTTGCGTCTGACGAGTGAGAAACACTCGTTTAACCTACGAGCCTTTCTTCCTTATGCTGGTATACGTACGTTTTCAAATGAGCCGCGATTTTTCATGGGAGGGAAGGGGTTGCAAAGCTGCGATGATTTGTCAAGTGTGATTCCGTCGTACGAAAGGGTTGCGTATGCTCGAATTGTCGAAAGTTTTTGCCACGAGACTTGTCACGAGTGGTGCTTCTATTTACATTAAACTGACATTTTCTATATAAAATAATTAAATTTAGTAAATTCTTATCGTATTTATTTTTATTATATTTATTATTAAGTATTATAACTATTATTATGAAAGTATTTATTTTTAAAACTTTTTTTTATATATATAATATTTATATTTATTCAAAAATTAAGAAAAAATTAATTTATTTATTATATTCAATTTTATTAGTAATTTTATGATAAAACATGAAATTGCAAATTTTTAAAAACAGATTATACATTAATTAATACGATTAAAATTTTATGTTAAATACACTGAATTAATTAATAAAATTAAAGAGAAAATTTCATTTTGATATAAATAATGTCTGCTGTTATTAATTATGCTCGTCACTGTACATCTACCTATTCGAGGGTTAAAATAAAATAAAAACAAGTAACTACCAAAAACTACTAAAAACTCATCCTCGAAAATTCCCTCCCCCCGAGTTGAAGAGTCCGAGTCCTCCACAATTGTCCGCCAGTGAGCGACGAATGATTTCGCCAAAAAGTATGTCCACAGTTTCCAAAAACATCGACAGATTCTCAAGCTGCGATTGAATCACGGTTCTCGATCGTTACCCTAGCAATTATCGCAGTTTGTCCGTCACGATGTAAAGCAAAGCTTCGAAGAAGAGGAAAGGGGACCGGAAGTTCCAAGTGCCGGAAACGCCCGGCGGTTTGTTCGGGGGAGGCGAGGACGAGGTTTAGAGGGAAATGCGGTGGGGAACTTTCGCCGGGCTTCAAAGAGCGGATGAATCGAATGACAATTAGTTTTGGGGGTGACCTAAATGCAAGGTGGAAGCGCCGGCACGGGGGCGTTCGTATGTAGGACGACGAGAGAAGAAAAAGGGAGGGAAAATTGATAGAAGGGTCGAGAACAGGAAGGAAAAAGTATTCGAAGAAATATTCTCTCTCTCTCTCTCTCTCTCTCTCTCGTCTTTCGTCTCGAGACAGAGGGAGGAAAAAATTGACAGAAGGGTGTTGAATAAAATGATGTTGGGGAGAAACGTAACAAAAAGAATGGGACCGATGAGGAGAAAAAGAGATTAGGTGGAGTGAATGATATTGAGAAGGGTTGTATGAATTAAGGCAAGTGGGGCAGGCTGACGTTGAATGGCGGCGATGGTACCTATTGATTTGAATATTAATAATTGTAATAGAACGCGAACGTTTCACAAGTGCAGAAATATATTGAATATTTAATAGATTTCGAAGCAAATTTCTATTTATTTAACTGGACTCGTAAAAATATTTCATTTCGTCTCTATTATACATTGCAGTTTCTGTTACTAGCAAGCAATACGAGGATTATAATAGTACCTTGTATGTTAAGGTTAAATAGTACTTTATATGTTGAAAATATATTGAATAAACAATAATATTGAAAAAATAAATTAATTTCAAGTATATATCGTTATAATTGTATAATAATATTGAAAATTATAATAATAATAATAATAATATTATAGATAACATTATAAATAATAATTATATAATAATAATATTGAAAATACGTTGAAAAAAATTCGTTAAATAGTATTTTATATATACTGTTATGAGACTCGACCACCACGACTATAATAGTAACGCTTGAAATCTAAATCTAAAAATGTATACAAAGTTACATTAGACTTTGTGTGTTAGAAAGATATTATTACAAGATACTAGAAGTACATACAATAAACTACATGACATTTCAAAGAGATCGAGAAAGTATTTAAACAGTCAATTATCTCACACGTTAATAAACATTCACAGAGACTACGTGTAACATTAACATTAATTTTTTAACAAAGAAAGTACAATAACTTCTCATATGCTGAGTTGTAAGAATTTTTATATTTACGCGTTGTACAAGGCGCAGATTTCAAAAAATTTCATCAACGTCATAACGGCGTCATGATTGTATCTGTGATATTCCTCTCCCTCTTCTACAGATTCAATACAGTCGCAATTGTCACAAGTCATGCAATCACGACACTACAGTCTCATTACAATGTTAACAAAATTAAACGCAAAAGTTCTTCGCGATAAGCGTCTCGGATGCTTTCGCGAGTGCCGTAGTATATAAATTCCTCCGTTGGCCTCTTTTCACACCCCCTCCACCCCAACGCTGTGTAGCATCCAAAGCACTACTGCAAGTTTTTCCTCGGTCACTCGGTTAATTGAAATCCCCGTGGATCGATCGACCGCGACCTACGCTGCTCTCTCTCTCTCTCTCTCTCTCTCTCTGTGCGGTTGCTTGCCTCGGAAGTCGACCGAATGGCTTTGGTCTTCGACGATCACGGAGGCGGTGTGTGTGGCTTGCCCCTCGAATTCCCTCTGCACATTCCACGTGCGAGTGCACATTTGCATCGTGAAACGCACGAGGAGGGCCAACGGCGATAAAACGACGAGATTGCTGGATCGCGTTTGCTTGAAAGGATCGTAAGGACGTTCGTCGCTGGAAAATTTGACGTGATCCTCTCTATTTCACGGCGCGCCTTTGTCTTGCTGGATTTCGGCCGGATTCGCGGCTCCAGCGAACGCGAACAGTCTTACTCGCGGATTTATTCGCGCGCCAGGGGGATTCTCCCGCTACCGTGAACTGTCGATATTTCCAATTGCGAGCGTCCATCGGTTGTTGATTCGACTGGTTCGAAGCTGATCTAGTTGAGTTTGATCGGTTGCGAGAAATACACGGCCCGGGCGGGACCGATTGACGTAATCGAAGTGACAGGTAGACCGCGGATTTTTCTGCAAATTCATATTTCTGCGAAGAATGATTTAAAAGGTAGAGTGCAGAGGTATGCGTGAAATATCACGGCAGATATGGTATACTTTATGTGTTTTCGTACGTATGTTTCGCGCGCGTTTAAACTTTCTCATTTTTTTCATTTAAACTCTCTTCGAACTCTGAATCTTCCGTAAATAAATGGAACAACCTCGGTCTGGTAATAAATTGTGAATTAAGAATGTGAACGATAAGTTAGTATTCTTAATGATCGAGAGTTGAATGATTAAAGAGAATTTACGTTGTTAATAATAAAAGTGATGATGTATTAAATAATAAATATATAATGCATTGCTATTTATAATTGCATATTATTAAAGTTTGTCGCTAATTTATTCATATTATCAACAGGCTACGTTAACGTGACGTAATTAAGGAAGGAGGGAGCAAGCTTCTAGGTTTAAAATTACATCTTTTAAAAAAGTGGACGAACTCGTGAAATTATGTAAAATATGGATATCTATGCAAATTCGCGTTTCCGTGGAGATAATTAAAAAACAAAAACTGAAACCCAAATTGTTTCGCCTGTTAAATACTATACTTTTCTTCGTTATCCGGAAATTCATAAACATAAGTGTCGATGGAGTTTTACGAAAGTGTCGTAAAGAATATTGTTTCAAAAACGAATCGAAAGAATAGCGGAAGCGTAGAAAAACATCAAAGTGATAAAAAAAACTTTGGAGAAAGTAGAAATTAATGGAAATAATGAACGAAGAGAGTACTGTAAATAAACGGAAGAATAGATTTGATAAGAGGCCGTGGAGAAGAGGTATGGCAATATGAACGTGAACGGAGGTATTTATGGCGGCTAGATACAGAGATAATTATCTGTACTATTATAAATCACGCAAATGGTATGCAAATGCTACCGAATTGTTTTGATTCGCGAAACGAATGTGGGCAACGATCAACATTACGGATGGTTTATTCCCTCTGTTAATATACTATTCCTGCTTAATTACGTGTGTGCTGCCTACGTGCTCGAAGATATTATTAGTAATTAGAAACAATACTTAACCTTCTAATTACACAGACGTAAATCTGACTAACGTGCTAATAATAATGAAATAGTTTGTTATTTATTATTATAAATATCACGTATAATATTTATCACATATATTGCTTATTGTGATACTATACATATTTAAATATGTATTTATGACACATATATATTTAAATATGTATTTACATCTATCACTATCGTTAATTCAAATCCTTTAAATCACATTCACAAAGAGTAACAAGATTCTCCTCCCAAGGTGGGCGGAAATTTGCACTATAAAAATCCAAGAACCATGTCCAAAAATCCAGTGACCTTGGCGTCAAAGCGGCTCTAATCTCGTGCAAGAGAAAGAGAAACGAAAGACTCGTTTGTCAACGAAATAATTCGTCGAGCAGATTCGTGTCTCCTCCCGAAGCTCTCAATTTAATCGTCGCAACGTGGAATAAAGTCAAAATTTGACATTTCCGTGACTACAGAAATAATTAAGTCTCCAGATTTGATTGCGACTTGACGCGTGATGCGCAACAGAAGCCGCGCGAGCTTCCTCGAGGCATCGAGTTTGCCTTGAGAGCGTTGCTCAAGAACAGGGCGAGCGTAAAGGATTAAATAATATTTGCGTTCGTACATAGCTGGGGAAAGCTGGCTCGTCTATCGGATGAAAGTTCGGCCCGGCCAGCAAGTCGCTAATGGGGCTCAAAGGATTTGTAAAGGATTACGGCGAGCGTCGTGCCGAAGTTTCTTCAATCCCAAGCATAACAAGCTTCTTTCGATGCGCTGGAAATTCGGATATCGGGGATCGCGAGGTTTTCTCCCGACAAAGGTTTGTCGCTCGTTTAACAATTAAACGGGGACGTTGAAACGCGATCGCAACCGTTCGTTCGTTCGTTCGTTCAACATCGCCGCGTCAAAGTAATTCACGCAGTCGCCCGTCGCCGTTGAACGTTTAATAATTAAAATCAATTAAGGAAAACCAGCGTTATATACGTGTATTGTTCGGTTGCAAAACAAATTTATTTTACACATATCGTGTTTACTGTGCACGCGCGAAAAGGAGATTAATTCGTGTTGCAACTCAATAATATACGACATTCGCGCTCGTTTTCCTAAATTTTAATTTTCAAATGTGCTACGAATAACGTCAGTGCACGAACAACTGAAAGTCGTTGTATCGAGTTGTAACATAAATTCATCGCTTGTTTAATGCGTAGCGCTGCATGCACTCTGATAAATATAAAAATGAGGATGAATTTACGATCGAACGTACAGATACATTGTGCCCCTTGTACGTATTGTAACAAATGTATGTACAATGTATAGACTCAAGATAAATATTTTCCTTCTTTTCGATTCATGATCTCTCGTAATTTTTCTCGATAAGGTTCTCATACATCCAACAACGAAATACTAGAGGTGAACGCTTAACCACTTGCGCTGGCAACTGATTGCGGACCATAACGAGCGACCGAACCGTACACAATAATTCGTCGCTTTCATTTTCTTTTGAACTCATTGGTATAATATCACTGGACAGAAATTATTGAGAGGTAATAAATTTATTATCTGCTTTGCCTGGGTTGTACTTAAAACTGAGAAAATGTTGCAATTTTGGTACAAAAAACTCTCGATGTGGGTTAGAGGTTAACCACTCGCGCTGGCAACTGATTGCGGACCATAACGAGCGACCGTACACAATAATTCGTCGTTTTCATTTTCTTTTGAACTCATTGGTATAATATCACTGGACAGAAATTATTGAGAGGTAATAAATTTATTATCTGCTTTGCCTGGGTTGTACTTAAAACTGAGAAAATGTTGCAATTTTGGTACAAAAAACTCTCGACGTGGGTTAGAGGTTAACCACTCGCGCTGGCAACTGATTGCGGACCATAACGAGCGACCGTACACAATAATTCGTCGCTTTCTTTTCGAACTCGTCGGCACAATAGAAATTATACTGGATAGAAATTATTTAGAAGTAAAAAATTTAAACTTAAACAAACTTGAAACTGAGAAAATATTGCAATATTGGTATAGAAAACTGTCGACGTGCGTGGCACGTCATTCCAACGCAAGAGGTGTGACCACTTGCGCTGGCAACTGATTGCGGACCATAACGAGCGACCAAACCGTATACAATAATTCGTCGGTTTCCTTTTCTACTGAACTCGTCGGTATGATGTCCCTGGGAATTATTGAGAAGTAATAAATTTATTGTTGCTTTGCCTATTTTGTTTTACTCAAAACTGAGGAAATATTGCAATTTTGGAACAAGAAATTCTCGACGTGCGTGACACGCAAGAGGTTAAATGAAATGAACTTGCGTCTTGTTCCTTGGTCACGTTGTTAGGAGGCGAACCAACGACGATCTCAGATCATAAATGACCCGCTCCAGGAAGAAGACGACTAATTAACGAGCCGATAAACTAGCCGATTGTCGCGCGTTCCACCTGGACGTCGTTGCATCAATTATCTCGCCCGTATCCGGGATCGCATCTGGGCCGAGGGTCGAGGGTTGAACTATGGCGGATCTGGGCTGCGGTCGGAATTGGCCAGAGCAGCGAATGCTGGTCGACCAATGTGTTCCGCGTGGTTCGTGGTTCGTGGCGGTAGAATGATCGTCGTGTGCGATTCAAACCAACTCCCACGTGAACTCTATTTACGATGCAATCCAGCCTTTCCTTTTATTTTTTTTTTTCTTTTTTTATCTTTTTTCTTCCCTTTTTTCCCAGAGAGTTTTCGTACCGGCGAACAAAGACCACCAGAAAACAAAAGACCAGCAATCGACGAGCAAACTTCTCCCGCGACTTATCCCGTTCAGCTCCGAATTATATCTTCCAACGAAGTTGCCTCCCCTCCCCCCCCCCCCAACGAAGCTAAAATATTATTTTCCAAAACTTTTATTTATAAATTTTAGTAACAACACATGAATATAATTTAAGTACATCTTATCGTGGATTATCATATTAAATAACAAATTTCCCTGAAAAGATTAAAAGGCCGCCATGTTACTCTATTTTAATGATTCAACAATTAATTGTAAAAATTGTATTCTTAAATTATAATATTTCGATCCTCGAGATTAGCCACGTTTCGAAACGAAATTCTAACTTGTAAGTCTCATTTATACGATGAGAAATTTTGAAAATACCTGAAGATCAATTATATCGTTGTTATTAAAGGAATATTGAATCTATAGACTCTTAAATACCAGAATTGACTAGACTTAACAATAATAATCGAATGTTTATCCATTGATCGTTTGACTGTTCCAAAAACCTAAATAAGCAAAGTTTGTGTCTATAGAGGTAGATAAAAGTATTCGCACAGTTTAAACTATTTAATCTTTGTGAAACGAAATCAATTCAGCAGCAATTCAGTTCAAAGCGTGAAACTTCTACTTTATCAGGCGCGTCAACGTCATTCTGAAAATTTTTTCATCACCAAACTTGAAAATTCCTGAACATTCAAGTCTCTTCTTTACAACGACCTCTCAAAAACTCGCTGTTCCAATTTCCTTTATTTTTCTTTTTTTTTTTTTTATTGCATCTTGAATGTCGAAGTTGAGCGAAAAATTCAAATTCGAGAAATCCCAAAATTGTGCCATTTAACGTAAGAATACTTGAATTCTCCTTGTTTTGCAACTGTTCGAAGATACGAAGAAATCGGCTCACGTTCAAAAAGTTGATTCTTTTAGCCAGTCCAGCGTCCAACAATCCAAAGTTTTCGCGTGTCAAGGAAAGGAAAACGAAACGATAGAATTCTACAACGAACAGACTCGAAACGATTTGTGGCGTTCGGTATGATTTCGAGGCCTCCACGTTTCGTCCACGATCCTGGCTGAACGGGACACGCGAGTGGACGCGCACACGCGCTGCGTGTTATGGCACGTCGTTTTGGAAAGTGCATTCGTGTCAGCGGCAGGGAGACAGCTGCGCCGTGATGGCTCGTTGAAATGCCTAGACCGGTCCTCGAATAAATCACGAGGCGCATAATTAATTGGGACGATTGTTTGTCGCGCGGCGATATCGATGAACACTGGCTGAATCGCCTGGCACGCGCTTGACCCCCGCGTCGATATTCAGTTCTCGATGTACGACCTTCCGTTCGCGCGCTCCAACACGCCCCCCCTAATTTCTCCATTGGCGAACCCACCGCCTCTACTGTCTTCACCATGAATGTTTGTTTGGGGTAATAAATTCCAACTCGGGGTTTCTTTGAACGACGTTTTGTCCTCGTCGTTTGCGATTGATAGCGAGTTTTAGTAACGAAAAGAAAACGAAATTGCAGAATTTTGAAAGTGGCGAATTGAAAATTGAACAAGTGGTGAGAGTAACTTTTCGGTGGAAAGGGATTGTTGTAGACTGTTGGAAGATTTTTTTTTTTAATTTTATTACCTTAATTATATTATCAATTTTTTAAAATTGTATTAAGTATCAAAGCTGTCACAATTTTGTGAGAAAATTGACGCAGTGATAAATCGGCGTGTTTCAAAGGCTGAAGCTTCTATTCTCAAAATATATCGCTCGTTTTAACGATGTTTTTAGACTATCTAGCAAATGAGAAAGTGAAGAGATGTTTCTTCTCGAAAAAATTTTTGTCATGACCGAAATTTATGATAAATTTGAAGATTGAACCGTCGGAAACTTGCTGTACAATTTATCGAACTTTGAATATCAGGTGAAAACGAATGCGTTGTGATTTCTTGAATTTTCATCGTTCGAGCCAAACATGTCAAAGTTTAACAAAATGACGAAAAAAAAATCATTTTCGGATATCGTTCTAAGGAGGAAGCTTTCATCTTCAAATCCATCGTAGAAATATTTGTCAATACTTTCATTTACTGTGGCAATTTACAAGTAAGAAGATTTTACAATAAAATAAACGACGCATTTTGAAAGTAGACTTAAACTTTAAACTTTAAAACGATCCAAATTCATTGTCGTGTGATTTCTTTTTACAAGATTACAACAATTTCAATATTTAAACTATTCAAGTTCGAACGTTTTGAATATTGATAAAACTATTATCATCAATTATGGACAACAGATTGTTCTATTTTCAGAATTATTCTCATCAATCGAAGATCAAAGAGACTAATGAAATCACTCTGTGCAGGGAAAAGAGTCCACAGTCTGCAATCTGCGAATTTACCAATATCTCTATTTCAAACTATTCGAGTCGATAAAAAAAAAAAAAACAGAAAAAATTCTGGAAATACCTAAACCTCTGCTATTAAAAATTCAGATTCGCCTGCCCTGTTTTTTGTCCCCTTGCCTATTCCAACGAATTTCCACGGTGTTTTATATACCGAGGCGAGCCTGACTTCCGCGAGCCTGTCTACTTTTTCACAGTCGGCCGCGCGCCTCGTTTAATTACCCGAATAAAAACGCCCCGGCCGGCAGAGGCCAATTTTGAAAATTAGTTTCGAGAGGGCCGGTCGATGCGTTTCGATGTGTGGCGCGTGACACCGAGCGCGAACGATCCGCGGCCGAAGTTATTAAATTAACCGGGCGATGGGTACGCAAAACGAGCCGGAATAATTAAACGTCACTCAGCGACGTCGGTAAATCATCGAGCAAATATAAAACAAACGGGAGCGAAGCGCTGGTTACGCGTACGCAAATCGACCGCCGTTTTCACCGCGATCCAACGAGGCCGTGCGATCCGTGTCTCTTTGTACACCGATGATATTTCCGTGCGTCGTCCCTCTCGTGGTTCATTGGCGGCTTCTGTCGTTTTAACCCTTAACGAGAGATTAAACGATTCGCGTGTCACGTGCTTCGAAAGAGCGCCGGAATTTTTTTCACGCCGTGTTTTTCGCTCTCGTCGGATGGGAACGGTTTTTCGCGATATATAAATTTTCAGGGATTTTTATCTGGATATTTACCGAGAAGTGAAACGAAGTATTTCTCTTAGAATTCTATTCACGATATTATATATTTCTATTTACAGACATAGTCTACGTGCGATATTTCTTTCGGAATATGGTCGCCATTCTATTGACTTACTTGAACTTGCTTGGACTTGCTGGACTAGGGCAATCATTTGAATTTTGCGCAAAACAGTTTTGTTAAAACTGAAGCCAGCGCGTTTTCTTTTTTTTTTTTTTTTGCTATCGATTTCCATTATCGCCAATGATAAAAGAGGAAAATACGAGATTCATCTGTCCAGAAGCTCGGTTTGTTAATTATTTATTTGAATTTAAGAATTCTACTGTTGTGCGATCCGTCACATACTATCAATTATATTACAAATATAAAATTATTATTAATATTATAATTTATATAATTTAATTTAAATTCTAAATTTGACATACTAATATGCTATAATAACAAAATTCATATTAAATTATATAAATTATAATAATTAATAATTTTAGTTCCAAGTTACATTATATTAATATTAATAGTAACATTGAGAGTTGCTTTTTAAACTTTATTTGAACGAAAAATTATCAACATTATTTGAAACAAATTATCACTTAAAGGTTTAATTCAGTGATAGACTTTGAGTGATGTGCAAAAATTAATTTTTAAAGAAATATTTTACATATTTTATATTTTAATTATTGTTATTATATTAAATATTATAGTTTATGTTTTAAATATTATTGTTATATTACATATTATATTTTACATTTCAAATATTTTATGTATTTCAGTGATATACTAAAATTAATTTTTAAAGAAATATTTTACACATTTTATATTTTAATTATTATTGTTATATTAAATATTATTTTATGTTTTAAATATTATTATTATATTACATATTATATTTTACATTTCAAATATTTCATATATTTCAGTGATGTACTAAAATTAATTTTTAAAGAAATATTTTACTTCAGATTAAATAAAATATTTTGTTACAGACCTGTATTTATATTTTTTGTATCGTCAACGTTACGATTAATTTATCCTTGAACTTATATATATATATATATATTTATAACACTTTCCAACGACCAGTCAAAAGATGCAGTTCGCGACGATCGTGAATTACCTCGAAATTACCTATCGAGTAACTTTTCAAAATAACACGAAGCAGACAACGTTCGACGAAACGGTTATTCCCACGAGGTGGAATCTAGCCGGTCCAGATCCCAGATTCGGCGAGCCAGTGATTTCTTTCTCTCGCCGCGCCGCGCCGCGCGAGCGTGGAAGAAAACGACGAGAAGTTGCAGACAGAGTGAAATAATTCTCGGGGTCGCGCATTGTATGCGCCGGTGACCCTTATCTCGGGATTGTGCCGCGTTAAATAAGAACAAAAGCTGCGCTTTTGTGCCCGAGCCGCTTTATGCCGGCACGCCCCCTTCTCCCCGAGCTCTGAATTAATCACGCGGATACTCCATTTGCGTGGTTTCTCGTCGCCCAAGAGTTGCCCGTGAACGCTTCGAGAGCAATCTCCTCCTCCTCCCCCCCCCACCTCCCCAACCCCTGATCCCTTGCTACTTTCTCTTGACTCTCTCGTTTCTCTCCGCGGGTAATTAGCCAGGTTTGCGTTCAATTACGACTGTCGTGAGAAAACGAACGCCGCCTTTCGCTCGTTCGATCGTTTGCTTGGCAATTAGCCGACGCTTGTTATCGCACGGAACTTCTTAATTTGTTCCTTCGTTTGTTCAATGCGATTACTCCCGCCTTTGGGGGGAGGACGCCGCGGCGACGATCTCTGCTAGTAACCGGCACGTGCAACGAAACGAATCGAAATTTTGGCGTTTGATGCTGACTCTCACCGATGAAAATTTATTTTCGGGAAACATTTGAAACTTGAACGACCGAAACTACCGATTAAAGAGTGAAATTTCTATCGGAGGGATTGCTAAAGTGACAGAAAATGAAATTGATGTATATTACACGATGTATTGGCAAGCTAGTGTATATCAATACGAGTGTAAATTAACAAGCGTATTACATTAGGAATTTTTGATTAAAGATGGTTGTTTATTTAAAGTTAAATAAACAAAAATTCGTTTAACGATGATTGTAAAGTGACAATTTACACTATTTTCTTAATTGCTAAGCTCGCTAGACTCGCAACTCACTCTCTTCTCTCTCTCTTTTGCGACTTTCAGCTCACTGTCCTCTCTCTGACTTCTCGACACTCACTGCCTTCTTTCTCATCTGCACAAAATTCGTTATTCATACACACAAACGCACCCATACCCTTAATATCTTAAACGCTAGGCCTGAAGGGCTAGCCATAAACATTCCCAAGTCCCAGGCCTAACTTTCTCTACAGTACGCCACACGGGACATCCGGTTACAATTGTTGGCCACTGGAGAAAGTTCTGGGCCCTTTCCCAAAATTTATCCATCCCACATATGATTATTCTTTTGATTATTCTTTGCAACGAGTCAAGTAACTTTGGAAGCCTCATTTTCTGAATTATTATTATTTCTCTTGCGTCGAAGTGAATTAGCATTCCAACGTTAATAAATGTCAGTACAAGTGGAGTCGAGTAACTTTGCAAGTTTCGTCTTTTGTATCAAAAAGGTTGTGCATTTCTACGTTCGTCGAATTATACAACCATTTTCTTGCAACGATCGTTTAAAAGTCAAAGACAGGAAAAAAATTAATCGTGCCAGATTGTTCACAGGGGGTTAATGAAGATATGTACCATTCAAAAAACTCGTGTCAATTACGTCAAACATCGACCATTCTGATCGTAGCTAGACATATCTCTCCTGATTTTTAATGCACTGTAGCTACAATTTGGTCTCACTGAATAAATGAGAAAGTGAAGACATTTTCGTTTCTTTTTTTTTCTCGCGATTTTCTCCAGAGACGGAGTAAAAACGGACAAACGTCTAAAGGACTGTCTTTTTTTTTTTTTTCATTAGATATTCCTAGATACTCTGTTACTCTATACGCGTTTCCAAGTTTTTGACATTTAATTTTAATTATCAACACGTAACAATTTTCCACAACTGATACGAGAAAGATTGCTATAAAAATGGCACCTTGTTGTGGCACCACGACACATATAATTTTCACAGTCTCTTCTCTTCTTTCTCTAATGCTAACCGAACGTATATACTCGTCGCAGTCGAGCAACTTTTAACGTCGCTGGTGTGACTATAAGAATGTTAATACTTTAGAGTTAAACTCTAATATTTTAAATACAATACCGACGCGTACAATCCCGTATGATTATAACGACGAAGGGGCACGAAAGATAAGTAAATTTGGCGAGAAGGCAAACAAGAATGCTTTTTTTATTCATCGTTTAGTTATATATAGTTTGAGTTTCTTGGCTGAACTTGGAGATATGGGCGATTGTTGACTCTTGGGCTTCCGAGTCAGTTTGGATTTGGATGATAGGACTATCTGCTGGTTTGTTCTTGAGTCACTGATGGACCTCGACTGAATTGGGGCGATAAGGCCGTCTTCACACTGGAAAGAAGAAAGTTCTTTACGAGGATGCGAAGTGAAAACGGAAACGAGAGGAACACGACGAACTGGCGCGTGAACTGGCCAAGAATCCCAAAAACGCGGCCGCGTGTGTCGGATTCTCGCCGTAAAGCTCTCGCGGCGCGTAATTGTTGGCGCGAGATACGCGAAACGGGCCGCGGTTTTTCGCGGGCAACGAGTTGGGTTATTTATTTTTAGACCGTGCGCCACCTTACAACGACCCTGCATTTTTATTCGTGCCACCTCCGAAGCACGATCGATATGTTCGTGCGCGTCCGACCGCGAAAAACCTCGGCCCCGAACACATCAGGCCGGGCAGAAAAGTTTTCGCACTACTGTAAAATACTGCAAACTCTCAACGTTATCTAAACGATGTCTGACCGACTGCTCGACAGTCCAGAGACTCGACTATAAAATTATAAAATTCTTTTCTCGCAACTTCAGGAGTAAACCATTTCCTTGCTTGATGAAATTTCAAAACGTTTCACGTACACATTCTGACACAATATAGCGAATGTTCAGTCGCGACTGAAAGAAAGAAAGTAAATGAATAAAGAAACTGCGCGAATATCATCCAAACGACAGTACGTGTATAACGCGAGTTATTATAATTCTTCGAACTGTCAGTTGCGCGGATGACGTTCGAGCGAGAGAAAATTCAGTGAAAATCGATGAATTAGAACGGGCGATGAGCCGCTGAGCTACCACGCTAAAATTGACGCTGGATTAGCGTAATCTGAAATCGACACTCGCGGAAATTATTAATTAATAATATATGTACCGAGTGGCGATGTGTCTTCGTAATCTATCTGAAATTAATTGAACGCCGATAATTAACGGAACTACCGTTCCACGGCTCGAGAATAATGCACGCTGGTCGATTCCATGGTCGCGCGTCTCCCTTTCTTTCCCGTCTCATCGTTCTTTACGTCGCTCATTCTGATTTTTCACGCGGCAGTTGGCGTCAAATTTCAATTGTTCGAAACTTATCACGCTCGTAATTGTAACATTCGATGCGAAAATGTCGTCAACACGTTGACTTTTCCCTCGATGGTGGTCATCAGCGACTGGACTGTCTCGGTGTTTGGAATAATTCAAATAAAAAGAATCTCGAACATCGAAGCTAACTAAACGTTGTGAAATGAAAGGAGACAAGATGTTTCAATACAATACACTGCGCTTAGTTTCTGTAGTACAATCCATAATGTTTCAATTGAAATCGATTAATTTAATTAAAAATTATTTTTAATTACGAAGCATACTGGCAGCACTTGGCGAAAACAGTAACTGTTATAACTGAAAACAGTCATTGTTATTCATTTAATATCTATTTATATACACGTAAGAGATTGTCAATCACACGTCAATCGTACAACGTTAGTTGGAAAGTCAGGGTGACAAAATTTCGAAAAATTGCGACAACGAAGTTTAGGATGCATGCACGGGGAGAGGACGTAAGAATTTAACGAAGCATTTTATTCGAGGGGCCCTTGTTGCATCCAACAGCGCGTTATTTCATTCAAATGAGATTTCCCGAGTACAGCTTGTGAATCGTGCTTTTCTAAATCTATCCGCCAACGAAGGACGCTGAAAAGGAATACGGCCTCGTGCGTTTCCCGACGATTTTTTGGCCGTTCTCGCGACCGTGGCTCGTTCGTCTTGTGACTTTAATTTCGGTGAAACGGCGCCGCGGATATTGCTGTCGCCAAGACGAAAAGGCCGAGACTGAAACGAAACGTTTTCCATTTGTAAAATCCGCGCGATGCCTTCGAACGATCGGTCTTGCGGAGATTCCCGAGACAACCAACTGTTCAGATTCTCAGAGGAAACTTCAACACCTTGGCATTCGTTCCGCGAGCGACGAAACTCTATTAATAACTATAATTATCTGAAAGTCGTACGACTGAATTTAATTTTCATCGATTCGTTGTTTCAATTTCTGCGAACGGAGTTATAGAATCTTGGTGAGAGAGGAAGAACCACTAGGTACCATTTTAAAACGCTTTTGCTCTGACAATTGTAAATTTATTTTTTTTCGCGAACAATATACACAGCAGGCTGACATTGAAAACATTGAGAAATTCTTTTCACGACTGAATCTACTACGATCTTGAACATTGAGAGTTTTTTCTTTACTCTGCGAGTCTTTAAAACACGCTGCATGAATTTTTTCTTTTTTACCATTTTATTGAACATTGGAACATTAGAAGAAATATCAGGATTTTCCTGAATTTTTGTCACCTAATTGTACAAGCTTTAAGGGATCGTTGTAAAGAGGAGACTTTAATCTTCAATTACGAGAAAAATGTTTTCAATGTTTCTACAGACGTTTGATTTTGTACAGATTTTCGAGAAGAAAGTTCCCACTTTCCCATTGTCGAAGGAGAGGCTTCGTAAAATGGAGATCAAGTGGACCGTTATGCGATCATTCTTTTACAAAGTTATATCGGTAATTAAATTATCGACCATCTTTCGTTGCCGTCGGTATCGTCGTGCTCTTCACAGCAAATGTTTATCGTTATATTAATTTGGTGCCACGATATTAAAGAGCCGCGAATGAAACGTTTGATCTTTAATGGATTAATACTCGACTTTTGTTGCTTGAATTCATCTGAAGAACGATAGATTAAATTGGTCGAGCACCACGCGAATGTCACTGTGAACTAATCTAAAACTGGATCTACGTAATTTATATAAAATCCTTCATCCCTCGATACGTTTCGGATAAACGAAGTCCTACCACATCGGCGGAAAGGCAAGAATTTCCGAACTTTTTATAAATACCAGCCCTTTTGTTTCACGGTTAATTAACCTGCAACTTTACTCCCTGCCTCGTATATATTTTTCCATTATTTTCCATCATTTTATCGCGCGCAATTTTATGAAAAATAACCTCGCGCAAGGAATCTTTGAATTTCAATCTCTGCTATTCTTTTGAGAGCCACGTAATATCCGGGATAAATTATGCACGCGAAACATCTACGCCGTTTATTACGATTAATTTTGTACGTTCGTTTTACAAAGTCATAAAGTGAATTAATTTGGCTGCGCTTTATCCTCATTACCTTATTACGAAATTATCGTGTTATCATTATTATTATTATTATTTATTTTTATTGTGTTTATCATTGTATTTATTTATTTCCTTATTATTGTTATCGTCGAAACGTAAACTTCACAGCCAGAGAAGCCTATTTCGTAAATTCGAGATTTAATGAACGCTCGAATTTAGTTTATAGAGAATAAGATAAAACGTTGCAGGAGAAGTTGCTAATAATTCTCTCGTTACACTCTCTGTTAATTTGCTAACCAAAATTATTATACGGAACACAGTGTGACGAGCAAGAGCAAAGAAAATTGGTATTTAAAATTCTCTTCGCGCCAATTTATCTCACGGACGAGACGAATTATTATTCAGTTGGTGAATTCATCACGATCGAGTTACCAGTTACCATCGCATAGTTTTCAACACTCTTTCCTATACCAAACTCAAATATTCATCAAACGCGTGAAACGTATTAAATGTTAATATCATTCTCTGAGACATCGTTTGTCAGTGATAACTGAAAATTTCCAATTTATTCGAGTTGAAATAAACTTTCTAAACTTTCTCAGCTAGAAAATTGTCATTGACGTCTCGTACAATCTTCTTTACTTTCCACTGAATTGGAATATTGATCAAGTATCAGACAACATCTAGGTTAATAGCACAAACTTCTTCTTCTATACCAAAAATTATGAAATTAATTACTAAATTATACCACGCCATAATACCGTAAATTATGAAATTAATTACTAAATATATCACTATATACTATAAATATATACTATACTAAATATCAATCGAAACGTTAAGCAAAGTCCAGGCTAAATAACGCAAATAACGTTAACATGCGTTTCCCTTTCGTCGACAAAGCCGTTTTTATCCGACAAGCTAGAAAGGGGAACGGATTCGAGAACAGATTTCGCGGAACAAACGAAAACTCGTTTGCCAGCTTGGAAAATGGAGCGTTGGTGCCGCGATTCGGCAAATAAAGATCAGCAGAGACACGATTGTTCGTACACCGGCTCTGCTGTGAAACGAGCCGATCGACGAGACGAGGTAGGAGGAGGGTGTTTCCGTAAAACTGGCCGAGGTCGAGTCCCGCGTTATAGGGAAGGCGTGTTTCGCGATATTTAATTAAATCCCTCGGATCCCGTGGTGGGTAGTAGGAAAGTTCTCTCGATAGTTGGAAACAGTTAGCAACCGCGTTTACCGTTCGACCATCGGACATTTCGCGGACACGGACAATCCACGTGGCTGTTTCCCAGCATCGGAACGCCGCAACGTTCTGCGAACCAATTCCATTGGCCGATACTGTTAAACGATTGATTCTCCTCGCCGCTTTCGTGCAGAAATGGAAAATTGATGTTTCCTCGAGACGCCGCCTCCTGTCGCGACGTCTTCCAACCAGGCACGCGAACCAAGGGGAAAAATACCACGTTTCAATCATACATACGTACGTACGTTGTACTACGTGCACGAGCGACGCGTGCCATTTCTGCAATCGTAGCAATTTCACAGACAGAGCGTCGAACATTCTGGCTGACACTCAAATGGGTATATGGATATACGAGGCTCCAGATTGCGTCACTGTATGAGCGTTAATACTGTGTCATTGTGCGAGCAATAATGCAATACTCTATGAGAATTAATTCTCACGAGTATAATAATATTTAATATTTTAATATAATATTTATATTATTAATCAACATTATAATTTATATTATAATATTTAATATTTCAATATAATATTATCGATTAATATTATAATTTATATTATAAAGTTTATGTTTTAATAATATTTAATATTTTAATATAATATTATTCATATAATTTTTATATAATTAATTAATAATTTTATAATTTATATTATAAAATTTATGTTTTAATAGTACTTAATATTTTAATATAATATTTATATTATTAATCAACATTATAATTTATGTTATAATATTTAATATTTCAATATAATATTATTGATTAATATTATAATTTATATCATAAAATTTATGTTTTAACAATATTTAATATTTTATATAATATTATTGATATAATTTTTATATTATTAATTAATAATTTTATGATTTACATTATAAAATTTGTTTTAATAGTACTTAATATTTTAATATAATATTTATATTATTAATCAACATTATAATTTATGTTATAATATTTAATATTTCAATATAATATTATTGATTAATATTATAATTTATATCATAAAATTTATGTTTTAACAATATTTAATATTTTATATAATATTATTGATATAATTTTTATATTATTAATTAATAATTTTATGATTTACATTATAAAATTTATGTTTTAATAGTACTTAATATTTTAATATAATATTTATATTATTAATCAACATTATAATTTATGTTATAATATTTAATATTTTAATATAATATTATTATTTTAATATATTATTTATATTATTAGTTAATATTATAATTTATATTATATATATTACATATACTTTATTATATTATGTATATTATATTATATATATTATATATATATTATATAATATATTATATTATATATATTATATTACCAGAAACTCAATTAGTTACGTTGACAGTAAGTAGCAGATGTCGATGCGTTCAGCAGCGAGTGGTGGAGTCCGCGGTTATTCCGGCGCAGTTATCTCGGATTATGTTTCAAGTCAGTTCCACGCTGACACTCCGCCGCGTCGTCTATTTCTTTCCATCTCGCGGCAAATCCTTTGCCTCGGCATTGTCCGCAAAACCAACGAGATCGGGAAACCCGTCCCCAAAAACGTATTCACCGAAGTTGCAGTTTCCCAGTGCGGGATCGTTTTGCCGCCAGTCGGCATCTCGTGGATTTTCTTCTGTTGCTCTGTCAGCGTTTGGCAACGGTCCTCGAAAAAATTTTAATCGGAGTCCGGGCAGCTCGCTGGACAACGAGAATCCAGTATCCGTGGTTTTGAACAATAAAATAGATAAAACATCGAGATTGCGCGAGCCGATTGTGAGACAAATCCGTTGGGATCTGCGGGTTTCTCTTTCTCGATGATCGATCTGAGGAGATGAAATTTGCGATGGTATTGTAAATCAATTAGAAGTGAAACTAGCTTTCAAAGTGTATGAAAATTTTCATGATCTCTTAAGACCATTTTCTTGAACCAATTCGAGATCGTACGATTTTGCACAGCTCGATCGAGACGGAAATTCTTCTTATTACCTAAGTTACTTTGAGACTTTAATGATATTCACTGTTTCCAGTGTCGCTAATTGTAAATTTTCAAACATTACATTCTGCGGATGAATTTTTGCCTTTTTCTAAACGTCCAGTAATATTCCATTTAATTTCAACACTCTTGGTTTTTTAATACTACTTAATGGTGTATCTTTTTTTTTTTTTTCGAAGACGCGTGGCTTACGACACTGGTTTAGAAATTTTAATTGAAATTGCGACGAATTGACTGTAAATTATTTTTAAGTGGCGATTGAAAACTGAACGTACCGACACTTCAATCTATCAATCATTATTCCTATCGTAATTATTAATAAATTGATAGTAATAAATTCCTATTATTCCTAAGATAACCGGTCAAATCAAAGAAACAAAGGTTCTTTAAGGAATAACAGATAATTGTCAATTTGACGATGCACGAAGTAATTTTCAGATGGTGAAGAAAAAAAATAAAAATTTGTAACACGTTACACGTAATAAGAATCGTCGTAAAGTTGACGCGTACAAGTCATTCGCACGCTTGTGCCACTGTTAATCTTGAAAACTACGCCCGGAGGCACAAAATCAGCGCGCATCGTTGCTTTCAACAACGAGCCAAATCTCTTTTACGCGGCCGCGCTGCAACCACAAATTGCACGACGAAACTCCGGATAATAGCGTTTTTCAAACTTTTCAATGTCCATCGACTCAACGACTCGTCGCCAAGCTTCGTCCAACGCGAGCGCAGCGCCGCCGCGCGAGAGCGAAACAACAACGAGCTCGCGCCGGCTTGACGCGTTGATCCAGCGCGAGCAATTGAAAAACAGCGAGAGAAAAATAATTAACCGGGCTCGGTTTTGCTCGTTAACGGGATTAGCGGCGCGACTCTCCCCGCCAGCTTTCGACTTCCGCTCGTCGCGCTCGGCGAGGAAATTTCAACGATCGCCCCGGCCATTAGTCAACGAGGATTTCCGGGCGCAATTCGCGCGGAATACATTGCACCGCGAACGATTTGCAAAATTGTAATTCGATTCGTGCGCCGACTCGATGAAAGGGATAATATCGCGCGCAAAGTTTCAGTTAACGGTCAACGAGCCGAGTTTAACTACGTTTCTCGGGAAATTGAAACAGTCCGGTGGCGCGTCGATCGATCGGCCAGCCACGTTGTCCAGAAAATATGGAGAATAATCGTCGAATATTGAGATATTCTTAAAGGGAAAGCTCGAACTGGTTTCTTGGCTCGAACTAGCTTTCGATTCTCTCTCTCTCTCGACTGCTTTGGTCCCAACTTCCGGCGCCAGAGTTGGCAACGTGTTCGAATCTCCTGCTGTGGATCAAACGTATCGCGAGACTCACGAGCAAAGTTAAAGGCTTGTTATTATCGCTAGATCTTTACGCCAATTTACGGAGTTTCGAAAGTGCAATTTAAAACGTAGAATTTTAGCAGAGAACCCACTTTACCCAAGCCACGTTGCAGAGTTGAAGGTAACTTTGCGAATTTTACTTCCTATGAAAGAACATAATGATTTTCGAGGTATTAGTTTGTGTAAAGAGTTATGGTACTTGCACTTGCACAACTTTGGAGATTCTTTAAGAATTATTCAACAATAACGTAAATTGGCAAATTATGTACTTCTCCTTCATCATTTTTTTTTAATTTTTCCGTCTTGTACTTTATATATAAATACTTATATATAATATATACATATATAAATAGAGATACTTATACATAATATATAATATATAAATTACACATTTATATTCATCCTATAATTACTCCTTCACATATTAAATAATTTTAAAATAGCAAATCCTATAATTACTCCTTCACATATATAATACATGTCAAATTTTATAACACGATCCAATGTCGAATTATTGATCGTAGACTTCGCTTCTACGATTATCTAACTTCTCATCGAGTCAATTTAATTTAGTTGTCTCTTAATTTGACTGAGTTAAATAACGAGTTCTTAAATTTGTAAAATTTTATCTGTTCCGTTGCCAAATTTGTCATCTCTCACTCGTTCAATTTCTACTCGACCAACAGCGTCAACTCAATCGCGCGAGAGGCGCAGGTTTCTCGTCAGGACACTTTTGATCAGCGATCGTTCACGACTGACCCGTTTAACGATTCACGTCGTGGTGTTCGCGAAAATGTCTTGCTTTGAGGAGGAAGCAGTCGTCGAATGGGGAGAAAAGTGGGCACGTCCAGTTTCACGCACCGTCAACCACGCGAAACTTATTTTGCGAAACGAGCCGCGCAACGCGTTCACGAGCAGCTGTTCCTCGATAAAGCACGGCCGTTCGTCGCGACTAACTCGATTCGTAGTTCACGTCTCGTGAAAATTTATACGATTACCCGGCTGACGCTCCATTTTCACCTCTTTCCTCGATTTAAAACGTTTTGTGTGTGGGTTGAAAAACAACTTTCTCCTTCCAAAGAATACTTGACCTTTCAAGGTCGATCCAAATCGTTGAAATTGTTAATTTGTTATATCTGTCACAAGACAACAAGTATAAATAATAAGAGAAATCACGTGGCAAATATATAATATTCAGGGGAGAGTATATTTTTTCTATTCTGCAAAGAAAGGTGAAATTCTCGAAAGAAAATTCGAAAAGATATGAATTAATTTTGAACAGAGTAAGACACATTGTCTTGTTAAATAAAAAGAAGGTAATACCCTCCTTTTCATTTCATCTTGTATCAATATGCAAATTGTTCGCGATGATAATCAAGACAAAATTCGTGATAAAACACACGTGTATCACAGAATATAGCGGCAGTATTACATACGAATGAGGAAGACTGGCTAAATTATGAAAATCAGTGAATAAGATTTTCACAGTTAGTTGAACGTGAGAAACGAAACACTGGGGAAAGCTGTATGAAATAGAAGAGAACGAGAAGCTCGAATCAAACTGCGTTGAACAGAATTATGCCACCGTGTAATCACGTAAATTTAGCTGGCAGAAGAAAATTTGGTTCGATTGTCTTAATTTTGTTAAGGAAAAATGAAAATTAACACTATCATTTTTTCCCCCCCTTGTTTTTATTGCCTGATATCTACTCAACAAGTGGTATCAATTTCACTTCACCGTGTCCAAGTGAACAAATCAAATTCAGCATCTGTGAAAATTCTCTTGCTCTTGAGAACGCATTCGCAATACTATGCATGCTTAATTCAACGAAAAGGCCGAAATAACACTTGTACATTCTAAGTGTGGCAAAATTGCTCAACGTAAACGCAGCTTAACACGTAGCACCGCCGTAAACGTCCGCCGCGTAATTATACTAACCGTTGCTACTGCAATTATTCAGCGTGCACACACGCAGATCGTGCGGTCGATACGGCCGCATCGAGAAGTTGGTGATCCCCGGTAGCGGGCATAGTTCCGCGGACAAGTTTTCCTCCGGTCAATAGAGGAAACGAGGAACAACCTCGTTATGGTATTTAACGAATGCGATCCACCAATGGGATGGGAAGTTACACGGGGATGGTCGATGGAAAAGTTTCGCGACCGAATTCGCGAGGCATTCCAGCGATTTAATTAACAAGGAGGTCGCGATCGAGAGAGAGAGAGAGAGAGAGAGAGAGGGAGAGCATAGCGGAGAAGCGTATTTAATCGTATCGAATACGATGTATAATTAAAAAAGTGATTAAGCTCCACTTGGCGCGAATTATACTCGACTGCTGCTCACGACCTAGCCGTGCGGTCGCCCGTTTTCGAATTTATAAAACTCCACGCGCGCGTAGCATATTTTATTTAATCGCGAAAGAGGATTAAATTCTGCTTTATCTGTGTACGTAGCGTGTTCTATTTTATATATATATATATATATATACAAGGGTATATCCCATAACTGACGGCGCAACTGGATAGGAGACGATTCCACGAATCGTGAAAAAACGAGTCGGGAGGAAAGAATAAAATTTCGAAATCGTGTTTGAAGTGTATACTTGAGTTTGGTGTCGGCGCAAAAATAAACGGTAAATGTAGAATGACTATTTTTTCGTTCGAGGCGTCGCTTTCGAGGAAATACGTTTATCAAAAATTGCCTCGGTACAAGGTGTATTTTCAGATAAATCTTCAAACTCGATTTTCTCGAAAACGAAGCATCTAACAAGGAAATTTTATTCTATTTTTTTTTTTTTATTCGTTTTCGCACGTAGAATAACCTCCTGTCAATTGTTCTTTTCTGTCGCGTTTAAAAATTAGCTGAATTCGATAAATTTTCAAACTCGATTTCCTCGAAAGGACGAAGACTTTAATGGAAAAATTATTATGCTTTCCACTCATTTTCTTCACAGAGAATCATCTTCTGCTCGTGTCACTAGTCTATATACATATACTGTATGTCGTACATGTGTTACGTATAGTTTTCTCATCGAAAACCGCTATAATCGCGTTCTTAGTAATTAAATTTGCCGATGTATCAGGTGTTAAAATATATAGGAAGAAAAGGAAGCGACGCTGGTGGCGATTTAACGGGATAATGGATGGCACGGTCGCACGGCACCAAATTGACCCGGTTGGTTCCGTTCACGCTGGGAAAAGGCCACTTTTCCTTCGAATTTTTCACCGCCGCGGCGGTGTACTTCATACAGAAAATTACACGCCTCGCCAAATTTAGAAATATTACCAGCACGCATCCAGTAACTTTGTACACTGATGTATTTTAATTGGATGAAATTGCTTCTCTACGAGAATTTTCTATTCCGGGGACTGTGCAATTTTAACCAGTAGATTGTGTCAATCGAGCGCCATGAAAATTATTTTTCTACTTATTTATCCGTCTGTCGGGTATTTTCGAAGAATTTCATTTTCCCAATCCTGATTCCTTCTTTTACAATTAACTAGAAAGTGTGGTAGAATTTAAAAATTAGTGAAGTTACTGAAATTGTTCTCCTATTATTCTCTAATTTCAAAGATACTGTTTGTGACTGATACAGTGAAATATATAAGCTATTCTTACAAAACTTCATTCGTATATCCGCTATTTTTAAAAAATTTCGTCTTTCAACCCGATCTTTCTTAGTCACAAAAGGTGACAGAATTTAAAAATTCGCTACTGAAATTATTTTTGCCATTTTTACTTATATTATATATTCTTCGTAATTTTGAAGATGTTGTTTTGCAAAATTTTATCCGTTTGTTCGCCATTTTTAATTTCACCCTTTACATCCCGATAGATTCTTTGCACGTTAAAATACTCCTTTTTGACAATTAGCTACAAAGTCTGGTAGAATTTAAAAATTCCCAACGTTAATCAAAATCGATTTCCTATATATTTAATACTTATCTGTTTCTCAAAATTTCGATGACATTGTTTGTACGCGTTGTACTGAAACATTGACATTGTTTTCACAAAACTCCATCCATATCCATTCGTCGTTTTTAAAATAATTCCCTCTTTGGTCTCGACACATTCGTATCGTCGATCAAACGATAACATTGAATTCAAAAAAATCGATAAAACTCTACTCGTCAGATTCTCTTCCCGTAATACCAGATCTTGGTATAATACGTACCTGACCAAATTAGTTCACATTAGAATCATACACGCGCGTGTCAACGATAGACAATCGTTGCGGATCGATGGTAACAAGCTGATCGAGCCTCTTCCCTTTCAATTTATCCCTGCAATGACTTCTTTGTCCCAACACCGCGACAGCGATCCTCCGGATCGATGATCTCTCGTGGCTTCGGGGCTAACGAGCAATGTGGCTTTACGCAAATGAAAACGTCGATCTGCGTTCTCTCTTCTTCTCTCTCGTTATTAGTCCTCACTTTCGTTACTCTCTCTCTCTCTCTCTCTCTCTCTCTCTCTCTCTCTCTCTCCTTCTCGTTGTCCCTCCGGCATGCACGCGAGCAAGCTCTCCGTCACGATTATGCTAATTGCTGCAGCTGCAATCACTCGGCGTGACAGTACTCTCTCCCTCCCCTTCACCCCTCGCAATCACTCTCTCTCTCTGTCACTCTCTGTTGGTGGTGTCCGTTGATCGATCGACAAGGATCTGCAGATGCGACGCACGTTACCAGCAACGCTAATTAATCGGTCGCTGCTAATTCGGCCGGATCATTTGCATGGAGATATAATTGCAGACGCGAGACCACGGGACCGCGAGACCGCGGGACCACACTAATAAAATATATAGAACGCGGAATGTGTTCCCGTCTGTGTGGTACTCGCAACCGTTTCTCGCGATTCTTCCACGATGTAGCGGCGATGTGCACTGGATCGACGACTCCTGACGGTGCAATTTCCCACGTAACATGCGAGAAAACGCGGGAAAACGTGGGACACACGAGGGAAGGGAAATTTTCGAGCGCATTCGGCTGACCAAGAGTGTGTTGGAAACCCAATTAGCCTCTTGCGCTGGAAATTCGAGAATTATTTATTCCAAAATTCTAACATTTCTTCAGTTTTAAGTATATTTAAGTATCACCCAGGGCAAAGCAGATAATAAATTTATTACTTCTCAATAATATTCTTCTTTTCAACTTCTATCCAATGACATCGTACCGACGAGTTCAAAAGAAAGAAAAAGCGACGAATTATTGTGTACGGTTCGGTCACTCCTTACGGTCCGCAATCAGTTGCCAGTGCACGTCGAGAATTTCTTTTGTCTCAAAATTGCAACATTTTCTCAGTTTTAAGTATAACCCAGGCAAAGCATATAATAGATTTATTACCTCTCAATAATTTCTATCCAACGATATTATACGAATGAATTCAAAAGAAAAAGAAAGCGACGAATTATTGTGTACGGTTCGGTCACTTGTTATGGTCCGCAATCAGTTGCACGTCGAGAATTTTTTTTGTCCCAAAATTGCAACATTTTCTCAGTTTTAAGTATAACTCAGGCAGAGCAGGTAATAAATTTATTACCTCTAATTAATATCTATCCAGTGATATCGTATCGACGAGTTCAAAAGAAAAAGAAGGCGACGAATTATTGTGTACGGTTCGGTCACTCGTTACGGTCCGCAATCAGTTGCCAGTGCACGTCGAGAATTTCTTTTGTCTCAAAATTGCAACATTTTCTCAGTTTTAAGTATAACCCAGGCCAAGCAGATAATAGATTTATTGCCGCTCAATAATTTCTATCCAACGATATTATACGAATGAATTCAAAAGAAAAAGAAAGCGACGAATTATTGTGTACGGTTCGGTCGCTCGTTATGGTCCGCAATCAGTTGCACGTCGAGAATTTTTTTTGTCCCAAAATTGCAACATTTTCTCAGTTTTAAGTATAACTCAGGCAGAGCAGATAATAAATTTATTACCTCTAATTAATATCTATCCAGTGATATCGTATCGACGAGTTCAAAAGAAAAAGAAGGCGACGAATTATTGTGTACCGTTCGGTCACTCGTTACGGTCCGCAATCAGTTGCCAGTGCACGTCGAGAATTTCTTTTGTCTCAAAATTGCAACATTTTCTCAGTTTTAAGTATAACCCAGGCAAAGCATATAATAGATTTATTACCTCTCAATAATTTCTATCCAACGATATTATACGAATGAATTCAAAAGAAAAAGAAAGCGACGAATTATTGTGTACGGTTCGGTCACTCGTTATGGTCCGCAGTCAGTTGCCAGCGCGAGGGGCTAAGGGAAAGAAGCGCAGTTTCCCGGCGAGCAATCGCGCGCGATCTCTCTCCTTAAATTATTCACCGCGGAAATCACGTCAGCGTCCAGAGTGGATCGTTATTTCGTGCATTAATGCAATTGCCGCGATCGATGTAACTGAGCATTGTCTCTCTCTCTGGCGACGATTATCGCGATCGAGTTGAGGCTTCTGCAGGAGGAAGGCAGTCGGTTATTATTATCTCTCTGGAACGCGGAGGTGGTTTCGTTGGTGGAGATGCTCAGATGCCAGATAGATCCATGATTTATATAAATTGAAACGCTATTTTCTTTTCTTCAGACGTCGAATGTGAATTCGAATTTATTTATATAAATTCGATAAGTTTGTTGATAACTTATTGATAGATTACGTTGAATATTAAACGTTTACTTGGTGAAATTAATAATCGAAGTTAATCTATAAAAACTATTCGATTATTGAGGTGTTAACAAGGTGGTATCATTAATGGAGTCAATGGAACTCAGAGGACAAGTTGATCGACTATATAATTTAAAATGCCTACTGTGCTTTTCTAGTTTTCTCTCTATTTTCCCTTTAGAAATTTTATTTTATTCGAAAATAAGATTTCTTTTCTTTACGTTGAATGTGAATTAGAATTTACTGCTTACGATAAATTTCTTGATAATTTATTGACAGACCAGGTTGAACAAATTTTCTGAAATTTCAAACGTTGCTTATGAAACGTGTGCTCGGTGAAATTGATTTTCGAAATTGAACCATAAAAAGCAGAGATGATCAATCAGCAGG
Organism: Tetragonisca angustula; assembly: GCA_036937485.2. Lineage (NCBI taxonomy): Eukaryota > Metazoa > Arthropoda > Insecta > Hymenoptera > Apidae > Tetragonisca > Tetragonisca angustula. The sequence goes on along the minus strand of JAWNGG020000009.1, from coordinate 1,912,514 downwards.
ACGCGGCCAAGCATTTATGGCTGTGACAGTGAAGAATTTGAGATGGGATTGCCAGGAGATCGGAGTCTTGATCGATAGGCAAATTACTTGAGCGTGTAAGTTCCGACGAGACCACCGTTCCATCGTAGAGCCAACCGAAACTTCCTTTCTACGTTACGGGTCGGGAAACAAGACCTCGTGCATATATAATTCAAATTTCTAGACAGGATCTAATGACACGATTAATGAAGTGCCATTGTCCCCAAATAGGGCATATGAGCGTGAATTTAAGTAAAATGTGCCGCAATTATACGTTATATACGTCCTTTGCAATTCAAACTGAAGTTCTTGATATCGCAGTATTAAAAATGATAGTCTTCTAAAGTAGACGAGATGTAATTGCAACTAATTTTTCTTCGCAGACTCCGTGACATATATCACCAGAAGGTTTAAAACAGACTGCGGATGTTCATACATTTGTGAACAATTAAGAAATATACAAAGTACATTCGATAAATATACTCAAAAATATACAAAATATCTTGTAGTGCTACAACATGTATCATGCGAAACAAACATTCTCCCGGTGAAATTCCTTCATCTATGCTTTTTACGATGATACAAATTTGCGTTCATTCGTGCGAACATCTAGACAATAAAACAAAATATCCAAAGTATACATGTAAGTACAAGTGTACAAATATATATGTAAATATACAAACATATATACGAATATACGAATATATATAAAAAATATATAAATATACAAACATGTATACAAATATACAAATATATATAAAAAATATATAAATATACAAACATGTATACAAATATACAAATATATAAAAAATATATAAATATACAAACACGTATACAAATATATAAATATATATAAAAAATATTAAAATATATAAACATATATATGAATATACAAATTTACAAACATGTATACAAATATACAAATATATATATATATATATAAAATATACAAATATATATACGAATATACAAATTTACAAACATGTATGCAAATATACAAATATATATAAAAAATATATAAATATACAAACATGTATACAAATATATAAATATATATAAAAAATATTAAAATATATAAACATATATATGAATATACAAATTTACAAACATATATACGAATATACAAATTTACAAACATGTATACAAATATACAAATATATATAAAAAATATATAAATATACAAACATGTATACAAATATATATAAAAAATATATAAATATACAAACACGTATACAAATATATAAATATATATAAAAATATTAATATACAAATATATAAATATACATACATATATAAAAATATATAAATATACATACATGTATAAAAATATACAAATTTACAAACATGTGTGAAAAATTATACAAGTATATAAGTATCCAAGAAGACATCAAGTCCGAGGAATTCTCAACGTTCAAAGTACCTAAATATCCAAGTTACCGAGTACTTCGCTCGCCATCGTAAGCGTCAATCAGCAATTTGTTAAGTCAAGGCTCGTTTGTAATCGACGAAAAACCCGGCCAACCGTTCGCGGGTTCTTACATTGCGTTCGCACAAGTATGCACGTATTCCTCCGGTGAGAAAGCAAGAGGAGCCGCCCGTACTCTATCTTACCGATGCTCCATTCCCGATGCCTATTTACCCGTCCCGAGGTATATCGCGCTTGGAACGTAATTTTCACGGCGGCGAGAATATCATCCCTTTCGCGTGCCATTCTCACCCTGCCTGGTCCCCTTTCTGGTCCACGGCTTTCGACGGACTATATTAAGGATTCCAGGAGGATGCTGCCGTATCCAGGACGACCCCCCTCCAACCCCCCAACCCCCCTGTTCATCCCCGTGCATCGTAGCCGGATGACTGTGGCTTACGGGGGTAGGAGAGCAGCGTCGTGCAACGCGTCGCCATGCTAAACGACCATTCGTCGCATTCAATTCTTTCTCGGTCTGCGGCGTGACGCCCACGGCCGGCGGAAAAATGCCAGCCGGTGTGCATGACGCTTTATTAAGTTTGAATTGGACAGACGTGGAAATAGAATGTCCCGCTGCGGCGACGATGGAATTAAAAGGCCCTCCCCGCGAAACGATCCGAGGAATCCCAAGGAGGGCCACGGTTAAAGAAAAGGGAGAGAACGACTTGGAGCACCACGGTGGCATTCCCGGATCCATTCAGCGTTCCGCGTTCCCGCAAATTGCTTTCGCACACGCTTCAGGCTCTCTCGCGTGACCATCCCGCGAATGCGAGAGAATAATCGTCGACGACGACGACGACGACGACGACGACTACTCGGTCGTCGACCATCGCTTTCTGATCGAAAATGACTCTTATTGTTCGGGCTTCTTCTTCTTCTTCTTCTTCTTTCTTTCTTTTTTTTCCGTCATATTTCGTCCCTTTCACAATCGCTTTCTTGCCGTCGCGAGATTTCTATGTAGCGCGCGGAAGGGAACTCGAGGCGAACCATTTATTCCTCGTTTAAGAGGAATCTTAAAGGAGGCGAGAGGTAGGTGGTTAAACGAGCGAGCGATTCGTGAGATGATGGCTCGAAGATGAATTTTGTGCGATGTGAATCGCGGGTAAGGACGAGTTAGAGAAAATTCGGGTGAGGAATTTACGAAATTTGATTCTTTTGCTGTGTATGAAGAAAGATGTAAAAAAAAGTACAAATATACATATATATATATTTAAAAAGATTTTTTGGACAGCCGCTGAAAATCATTGGTTGCCGCAGTATTGAGATATATAAAAAATAATCTTAAATGATTAAATCTATTATTCTCAACATTCCATCGTCGATGATAATTATCAAAAGAACTTCCATCATTCTCATTTAAATCAAGATCTATTACTAAATCTTTTCAAATTTGTGTAATAATCAGCTGCTATAGTGTCGAGATATACAAGAAATACAAATAAAATCTTTACATAATTAAAATTAACCTAAACAATGATTTTCAACATCGATAATGACCAGTTACCAGTGACCAAAAAAATTTTGAACATTCACGATGATCAGTCCTTATCACATCAGAAACCATTCAAATTAAAACGCTCGTTCTTTCACCGAAACTTTTTTTTAAATTCAGATCATCAAATCAATCGTTATAGCTGTAGTTCAGAATAATCTACGATATTTAAAATAATTGTTATATAATAATAATTATGTTATCTTATGTTATACTATATTGTATTATATTATGTCATGTTATATTATATTATATTATATGAAAAATAATTAATTTACTTTATCCCAGGTTCAGAAAGGATACTGAATAAATATTTATACGTTGGAGGAATGCATTCTCAACTCATTTCCATGCTCTCCACGTGTTCGTAATAAGCACTTGAAGGATTGATAGTGAATCTAATTGCAAGTATTCCTCCTCTTCGTCCGTGCGAACAAGCGCCGGATTCCTCACTGAAAAAATCTCTACAGGTTGCAAGAAAAAAAAGAAAAAAAGGAAGAAGAAGAGAGAGAGAGAGAAGCCCGTGAAATGTATCCAGGCGCGATGAAAAGATTCAACGTCCCTCGTCGTTCGACTTCATTGTTTTTCGACGCGCGGTTACGCGTTGCTCGTGGGTCGCGGCAGGTCCATTAAAACACACCCGGCGAACCCTGGCCGTGGGAATTTTCGTGCGTTTTAATTTTCCGGGCGCGGCGACGAAAAAGGAAAGGAAGAGGAAGGGATGGAGAGGGATCCGCGGAATTAGTCGCCGGTAGTTCTAATTAGAGGCGACGGTAATGAGTTAAAAACGGACGCGAGAATCTCGAGGAAGGGCTGCGAGGCCGTTGGGCAAACGATAGTCTATTACGCTCGGCCGCCGGAAAGAATTACCATGTTGACGAATGGATTTCCATTTTCGAGGGCCGTCCGCGCGTGCAACTTCCTCCGGGGGAAGGAACCGTGCTTTCCACCCTTTTCACGGGCTTACGATCGCCGCGACGTTTGGATCGGTTTGACACTCGACGAATCCCTCTTCGTTCGTAATTTATCAGTGTTGGTTGAAACGTGACTATTAATCCTTCGAGTGCTTATTACGAACACGTGGAGAGCATGGAAATAAGTCGAGAATGCATTCCTCCAACGTGTAAATATTTGTTCAGTATCCTTTCTGAACCTGGGATAAGTAAATTAATTATTTTTAATATAATATAATATAATATAATATAATGTAATGTAATATAATATAATGTAATATAATATAATATAATATAACATAATGTAATATGATATAATACAGTATAATATAACACAATACAATATAATGCAATATAATATAATATAATATAATATAATACAATACAATACAATACAATACAGTATAATACAATACAATACAATACAATACAGTATAATACAATACAATACAATACAATATAATACAATACAATACAATACAATACAATACAATATAATATAATATAATAATTATAGTGTTATTATATATAATTATTATTATTATTACATAATAATTACTTTAAATATCGTAGATTATTCTGAACTATAGCTATAACGATTGATTTGATGATCTAAATTTAAAAAGTTTCGGTGAAAGAACTAGTGTTTTAATTTAAATGGTTTCTGATGTGAGAGGGGCCATCCTCGCCCTTTTCACGAAAAAAGAAAAACTGGGGGATCGCGACGATTGTAACTTTCAATTGTATTAATTGCAATTGCAACTATAAAATAGTCGTGAGTTTAAAAAAATCTCAATGGACTGAAAATGGATTGATCTGAATCGTTGAATGAAAACGAAGTTGAGATTTATAGTTTAGAATAATCGTGATCACAGTGATGAACGTATCTTTTGTCGACTTTTTTAATTTTATAGTTACTTTGTGTGCGACTGAGGGGAATATCTTGATACAAACTAGCTGAAGATGGAAAATATCAGGTCGAAGTATAGCTTGTGAAACTTCGTAGAATGTAATACATTAACAATGCGACGTTTGAATACAATCGATATTTTAATTATTTCGCAGAATGCTTCTCGAGCTAAAGAAATAGAAAAGTCATATGAACGAAGCGCTTTGGTGATATAGAATTAATTAAAAAGTTCTCATAGGGCTCGAAAGAGACAGCTCCATTTTAACGAACCGACAAAATCAGATACTGTTCCAAACGTGCTATAAATTCATGAAAATCTATCCTAAAAACCACCATACTTATTACTTAAGCCTTCTTCCTACATCAAGCTGATTATCACATATTTCTTCACTAACACGAACGAACAAAGAAGTGATTAAAAATTATTATCCTTCGATCGCTCGATGAAGCCTTCTTCACAACTACCCGCTTCAAAACTCTTTGAAACTCGCAGTTTAATAATCATTCTACCACCGCCCATTCTCTTGCGCGAATTCCGCAAATTAATTCGGGGAGGGGAGGGGAGAGGAAAAAAGAGTTTACGATTTATCATTGGACGAGCGAAGTAGCTTTCACTGTTCCATTTGCTAGCGGCGCGAGGGAAACAGCGAATGCGTTTCTATTTCGCGGCGTCATCGAAAGAAAACGGCGCGAGCCAGCGTTGCAAGGGCGAAGGAGAATGGAAAAGAGCATTGTTTCTCGCGGCGGATTATGCGGCGGGCATTAGCATAAGACGGGACAGAACAGCGCGAACACTTAACGAGATTTTAACGACCGTCCAACGCGCCGTTAATGCCTGCCTTGGGCCGCAATCGTCGTGGTTTCCGGCGTCGAATGTGCCGCCGGAAAAATCCTTCCGGTTCCACCGGTTTGCCGCCGCTAACGATATTAATTATGCGTGGGAACATTTGCCGTGGCCGAGGGACGCATTAACGAGAAACTTTCCCCCCCGAATTCCTATGAAAATTCGTCGTCTCCCATGGAAATTAATTGAAACTTTCACCCTAAGCAGAGAACGCCGGCGGAGACGTTCTCCGCGATTCGAATCTTATTACGACAGCAATACGAGGACTCTTTATTTTTTTCAATTCCTCCGAGTGAGTTCGCCTTCTTAGAATCGCGATGATTTGGAAATTGATTCCCAGTTTTCGTGATTCGCGATTTTTAAAAGCAATGTCTCGGTGTTTGTAAGATTTCTCTCTGCGTTTGCCGACGTTTCTCGAGATGATACGGTCTGAAAATTTACCAACGGACTGTGCGCGCTGCTAGCTGCGCGAATTCACGTTTTCGCGGATGTAAAATTGTTCTAAAAAAATATTCAAAAATATTTAATATAAATGTGAGAAAATATTGAAAAAGATGGAAGCCGAGTGTCCCGTACCAGAATTCCAAAAATGGAATTTCCCGACTACGGTGTTAGTACGAATACTAACTAGTTCAATGTTAACCACCTTGTCTTAGAAGGATTGCCCTTTTATTCACACTATTACACTATCGTCTATATTATTATATTTCCTTTATTTTGTGTTAGATTTGTACATTAATTGTGTGACGTTGTTGTCTCGATTGATTCCCTTTCTCGAATCTTCCAAACGCTGTCGACTGTCTTTTTCCTTGGAGTGTATGTTAGTGTGCATGCGCGTGAGATGTAAGCGAGGCGAATGTAGTAGTGAGTCGTGGATGATGGTGTGTCATAGCGCGAGAGACGAAAGATTGTTTTATTTTTGTATATTACAGGGAGTAATTGCACCTTGTACTCTGACATTTTCGCTTCAAACGCATCGAAATTCGTAGCTTGTTTGTTACGCCAATTACCAGTACAATTAATCGTATCAGAAAACGCTTAATTTTCATCGTTTAATCTAAACGGGTGTTTCTTACGCTCTAAAGCGTCATAAATTTTATTTCGCGTATTAATTATAACGAACCGAATTAATTTGAACTTGGTACAAAAACTTTCTCGCGTTTGAGCAATTTCGGTGCTAGATACGGGCGAACAATCAGCGGATTATTCCACATGTGGAAATTAGACCAAAAATGTGAGATAAAATCTCTTCGTTCGAAAAATTTCGTTTCCCGGAGGAAATGAAGTTTGAACGTGCGTTCAGTTAAGAATTAACTCGGTACACTGGCACTCGACGAAATTTTCAAATTCAGTACTCGTGAAAACGAGGTTTCAAACGAGATACATTTATATACTGTATAGTTAAAAAGTGTTTTAATGATTTTAGGCAATCTTTATGCATAAAATTCATAAGTCAGAAATATCATTAATAATTAATAGAGCGCGAATTTACGTAAATTCTTATTTCTGTGAATCTGATTAAATGTAGAGTTGTTTTACGTATTGCAAAACTGTAACAAATACTTTGCTTTATGTATACGCAACTTTTGCATCCTAAAATTTCTTACGAATGCGTAAAAGTAACGCTAATTGCAATTATGAGGGAATCGAACGTGCAAAAGTGTACATAATATAATGGTAAAATACATGATATAAAAGCATATAGTAATAAAATATATAATGTAAAAACATATAATGATAAAACATATAATATATATAAATATAAAAGTGACACACGTCGGAACATCTGAAGTAAATAAGTTCATTATAACATTCAACGAAACTTCAGAAAAATATAAATTCTTACCAACGATATCCTACTACTAACAACTCAAGAATCTTCAAAAATTTCCCAACAACGAAATTATTACAGCTCGTAACCATCGTGTCGGAAACAACCCTAAGCCACACACATATACATCCAACGACGACCTAACTGTCGCGCGATTCAAACTTCCCAAAATGTCGCAGCGACTACTTTTCAGTAGTTAGAAATAACGGAAGTTTCGTCGTGAGCTCGTGTATTATTGTAATTCAAGCTTGGTTCTCCGAGACGGAGAAGAAAAAAGAATTATTAAAGGAAAAGAATTATTTCTGGAGGTTCGTCTTGCAAACGAACGAAGCGGAGAACCCGCCCTCCTCACTGCTTCCGCCTTTTTAATACGCACGAAAGCGTTATTCTGATCGCTGGCCGTCTGCGTGGAAGTGGCTGGCAAGGAAAAGTTTTCGCGCGAGGCGTGACACGCGAAACTGAACCTGATTATTTTATCGCGGCCGAGAAGTTGGCCGCGGCAAAAATTCCCCCAACCTTCGGCCATTGTTGCGTTATTAATGCATCGAGATCGGAGTTGTCGTTTCTTGAATGTTTCACGGTTTTTTCGCGAAACTTCTTCTTGTATTATGAATCGTGGGACCCGAGTTTTTTCGATTTCCTGCGCGGATAGTTTAAAAAATTGTTTTTTTTTTTTTGCGAAGAAAAATCTCTTTCAGAACTCGCGCACTTGATTTCACGCGTCAATAAATGATAGCAGTCGAATTGGATAGGAAAAGTAAAGAACTGAAGAGGAGAAAGGTCCTGTCAATATTCATCTCAGAGAAAGAGAAGGGTGATTTATTTATTTAAATAATCCGATGAATTGCGTTTAATTATACGAATTTAATTAACATTATCTTCATTGTAATATCACGCTGAGACATATTTTCCAACGTGGCCGTCTTTTCATCGGATTCTTTTTTTATTAAACTCTTGTAGTTATTTGAAAGGAGTACTGCCGAATGATATGGAATTAATTAGCACGTAAATACGCCGTGTTTGTAACATTGCTTTTACATGCCATTCAGTTTATAAAATTAACGAACCTGCCTTCGTATAATAATTATAAAATAAAGTAGAACAACGTACCTCGCGTACATAATTATAAAATAAAATAGAACAGTGTACCTCACGTACATGCATTACCCTCTAAAAGTTTGGGGCAGGTTAATTCTGGATATAACCAAATTTTTTCGCTTACTAATCCCTCGAGGGCTCACTGAATTTTCAAAAACTTCCACTCCCTTATTATGTTACAGCTTCTTTTACCTTGTTAATCTAGACACATTTATAAATTCGTATGAAATTACTGAAAGTTATACGTAGGTCCTTAACTCCACAAGATCCGCTTCCGTGATGTTATGTTTGTCAACGTGCACCTATGATTTTTAGTAATTTTAATAAATACATGTACGTATGACTTGTTAATCACGTACATGTGTAATACATGTGAATCATGTCAAAGGGAAATGATATATGTATTCAATTTATATGTTTCGATATTAATATATGTGTAAAAACACAATACAAAAGGTTTTAACCTACGTTACATTCAAAAATAAATGTAAAGTATGAAATTTATTAACTTAAGAATTAACACGCCCAAATTTAATAAATACACATATGATTTGTTAATCACGTATGTAATACATATAAATTATATCAAAGGGAAACGATATGATGTATTTAACTTATACGTTTTGATAATATAAATTAGGTATTATTATATGTGTAAAAACACAAAAAAGTTTTAACCGACGTTATATTCAAAAATAAGTATAAAGTATGAAATTTATTAATTTAAGAATTAACACGCCCAAGTTTAATAAATACACATATGATTTGTTAGTCACGTATGTAATACATGTAAATCATATATGTATTTGACTTGCATATTTCGCTAATATCAATCAGGTATTAATATACGTGAAGAAACACAAGACAAAAGATTTTAACCCACGTCACATTCGAAAATAAATACAAAGTATAAAGTTTACTAATTTAAGAATAAACACGCTCAAGTCACACGCCTGATTAACAATACTTCTCGCGTTTATTGAAATTTCTCGGAATTACGAAATTAATTATCCCTTCTGCAAGACTTCTGCACAGGAGTGTGCCAGCAGACTCGCGAAACTCGCGGACTGATCCAAAGGAAGAAAGCGGGGAAACGATCATTATTAAGCGTGGCTGGCGGATAATTATCCCGCTCGTTACGCAGTTAATTCGATTCCTCGATAAACGTTCGTGCAAAGAGTTGACCTTCCTAGGATTGAAACCGGTCCAGGCGCGATTGTATCGGCGGCTGGTCGGCGTTATTGGAAAAATCGGCCATGGCGCAGCCTCTCTCTCCCCCCCCCCTCTCTCTTTCTCTCTATCGGGCCAAACTTCTCGGTGGAAAGCGACCCTCGTGAAATTCCGGGCGCAACGTTCCGCGCGTGCATTTTTCGAATGCCGGCGTTATTAAATGTCCGATATCGGGCCGCCAGCAATCGGTGACATAGCACTGGGGGTGAAACGCGGGCGCACGCGCGCCTCGCCTGTTAAATAGTTCACGTCAAAAATTTTTTTTTCCTTTTTTTCTTTTTTTTTTTTTTTTCTAGGAGGAAAATGTGTCGGAGGGCTGACGGTGTTGTGTACGACGCGTTCGCGTTTAATGCCGAGGGTGCACCGAAGGGCTACGCGTCGCCAATTCCCGCGTGGTCGAACTCGTTTAATCCCCGGCCGTGAAACCGGTGGAAATCACGCGCGGTGAAACAGCCAACGCCGGATTTATGCGTTTACGCACGTGCGTTCCGCTTGTGCGCGCAATCTGATTCCCGTGAAATTCTTCGCCACGGCGATTCTGAACGTTCGTCCCCTTTCTTGTCGTCCTCGTTGTCTAAATTTTGTCGCGCGAATCGGATCGAGTGTCACTTGGAACCGAAGAGACAGAAAGACTTGGAGATTTCTAATCCTTTCTCAGTCCCTTAATCCATTTTGAGATCGAATCATTTTTGAACCTTCCCGGCAATATTCGCTTTTCTTAAATGACTTGTTATAGAAAAGAAATAATTATAAAATAATAATAAAATAATTTCTATTCAAAGATCAGTCGAACAGTATACGATTGGTTGTCTTTTTTTTTTCGCAAACACGATATTCTTCACTGTCGAAAATAAAATCCAAGTATGTGGAATACTTTTGCGTCGATTAATTTTTCACCTTTGTCAGAATAGAAACGTATAATGGAAGAATTTGATCTGTCAAAGCTTCAAACTTATTTGAAGCTTATTGGACGACTGAAATTCCCGACATAGCTTGGCAAATTCCATTTCGAATAATGAATGAAGTCTCAAGATTTATTGGGAAACGGGATCAGCGAATAACGGTTTTATTCGGCGAAAAATCATTCGCTAGTCATGAATAAATCTATATTCGTTACTCGAGGATAAATATTCATTTGTTATTCGAGATAACTTTGCTCGGAATAAATTTCTGAAATGGATGAAATACTCCTCTGTATTTCCGTCGGACTCACAATCAATATAGCGTACAAAGTCATTATTCTTTGAAGACTTTTTAAAATCACGTTGATCGATTCTAGAATTATTGATCAAGCATTATATCTTTCAATTCATTCTACTTTATACTCTAAAACTGGAAAATGACTATGCTGCGAGTGCTATTTTCTTAAATTCATCTGATTTTCTAAAATTGAGAAACGATGGTACTGCAAGCAATTTATTATTATTTGCGTCATGCTTGCGATAAGAAATTATGTCTGCGATGAAGAAACTTGTAAAAAGTGAGTCATTGATTTTCTGAAAATTGAATATCAATTATATTTCCAATGTTTCGAAAAATTGGTGACATTTGAATTATTATCATTTCGTAACAGGAAATCACACAGCAATGAATCCTTGGCTCGTTACAAAGCACGAAGCTTCTGCTTTAACAGTTCTTCGGTTACAATTCTTTGACTGATTCTTCGCAAAAATATTTTCAAAATCTGTAGTAAGTAATTCAAACGTTATAAAATTCTTCGCATCGCTGAGTCCACGATAGATTCGAAGATTGAAGTTTTACAATGACGCCCCAAAACCAGCTGTAAAATTTCTCTTCGCCAAGCTATTGAACATATCTGTGAAAGCGACGAACATTCGACGAAAAGTCTTGGAATTTCTTCAATTTTTTGTCAAAGATCAATAACTTGGCGAAACAGAATCGCGCGACAAATTTCAGAAGGTGGTCGTAAAGATTCCCGTCTTCGAACTCGATCGTAAAAAGAAAAAAAATGTTTCAATATTCCGGGAAACGTTCGAATTTACAGCATTTTCGAGGGAGGACAGTAACTTCTCTTACAAAACCAATTCAGGATTGTGAGAAAGTAAAAAAAGAAGAAAAATTCATCGCTGTATGATATTTTGTTACGAGATAACAGTTTAAATATAAGCGATTTAATAAAATAACAGTTTTTACGATACAGTTCGAATATAATATTTACAACGGTTTAAATACCCTCAATTTTTCGAAATATCGATAATTTCATATACGTGTGTGTGTGTGTGTGTATATATATAATATATATATATATAAGTTCGTGTCTGTCGCTGTGTGAATCAGTGCGAGTACGAAATCGTCGAACTGGCAGAAAAATAGAAGCGGCTCCTGTCGGGACCGCGTCGAAAATGTAAATTACAACGGGCCGCGTAATCACGTTGATTTTATCGCGGCGGTGCGATGGCGATCGGCCAGAACAATGGGCAGAAGTGGAACGGTCTCGGGGCATAAATTCGACGGAGCGAAGTCGCCTTGTAACGGCACCGGGAAATCCATGTAATACCCCGAGAATCTGATCGTTGGGCTGCGGAATTACGTAAACGGTAATTCGAGAAGGCAGAACTATCGCTGGGAAATTCCAGTGTCAGCTGCTCCTGCTTCCTGTCCTTCGAATCGCACGTTCTCTCTCTGTCTTTCTCTCATATAGGATAATCTCATCCAAATGACTTTTCATCGATTAACATCCATCCCCCCCCTCTCCCACGAACGAAACGTTCGAGCGGAGATTTTGTTTCAATCTTGTGGGAGAGATGCTACCAATTTCGGGATGAAACGAAATTGCCGCTCTTGCGCTGGAATGGCGGTTATAGTTAAATAAAATAATAAAAGATTTTAAAAACATGCGTTCGTAAAAGTTATTTTTGTTTCGTATCGTTCAGTCTTTCAGTGACCACCCTATATAACGAAGATTTAGGTCTGTACATAGTTAAATAAAATAATAAAAAATTTAAAAAAAACATGTGTTTGTAAAAGTTATTTTTGTTTCATATCGTTCAGTCTTTCAGTGACCACCCTATACAACAAGGGCTTAGGCTAGATTAGGTTTAGGTTTGGTTAAGTTTGGGTTAGGTTAGGTTTAGGTTAGTACATAGTTAAATAAAATAATAAAAAAATTTAAAAAAACATGTGTTTGTAAAAGTTATTTTCGTTTCATATCGTTCAGTTTTTCAATGACCACCCTATACAACAAGGGCTTAGGTTAGGTTAAGTTTGGGTTAGGTTAGGTTTAGGTTAGTACATAGTTAAATAAAATAATAAAAAAATTTTAAAAAACATGTGTTTGTAAAAGTTATTTTTGTTTCATATCGTTCAGTCTTTCAGTGACCACCCTATACAACAAGGGCTTAGATTAGGTTAGGTTTAGGTTAGGTTAAGTTTGGGTTAAGTTAGGTTTAGGTTAGTCCATAGTTAAATAAAATAATAAAAAATTTTAAAAACATGTGTTTGTAAAAATTATTTTTGTTTCATATCGTTCAGTCTTTCAGTGACCATCCTATACAACAAGGGTTTAGATTAGGTTAGGTTTAGGTTAGGTTAAGTTTGGGTTAGGTTAGGTTTAGGTTAGTACATAGTTAAATAAAATAATAGAAAAATTTAAAAAAACATATGTTTGTAAAAGTTATTTTTGTGTCATATCGTTCAGTCTTTCAGTGACCACCTTATACAACAAAGGTTTAGATTAGGTTAGGTTTAGGTTAGGTTAAGTTTGGGTTAGGTTAGGTTTAGGTTAGTACATGGTTAAATAAAATAATAAAAAATTTTTAAAAACACGTGTTTGTAAAAGTTATTTTTGTTTCATATCGTTCAGTCTTCCAGTGACTACCGTATATAACGAGGGTTCTACTGTACAATTTTCACTCGACAATTTTTCGTCATTAGGCGTTCGCTGTTGCGCTCCTTGCCCGTATCCATTATATTTATAACGGAGCGTGGAGAACCCGCGGCAAAACAGATAGCGGCAACAGACCGCGGGCTATTGATTTCGGATTGCGGGCAGCGCCGGTGGCTTTTGTCGGCAAGATTATAACGCGAACGAACGCCCCTTGATCTGGAATCATGCCGGCTGGAACAGCGTTTCTCAAACTGCCTTTGCAACCTTTCGTCCCCGGCCGAAGAGCCGTTCCCCATCGATGCGTTTAGAGATCCTCGCGAGCTTTCCAGCTAATGGTATAACACCGGAGTGCAAACAGTAATTCCCATTATCGCTAATTCAATTGACTGTGCGCGTATACTTCAACCCATACGGTACTACCCACTCGCACTGACAGCGTTCCCCTCTACCGTGCAATTTCCCCCTTTGTTTGCGAACGTTTGCCCGCGTTTCCTTTTGACGTTTTCTTCCCGTAGTTCCGCCGTCAGACTTTGGCCCTCGCCGCGATAATACTCGAGGCTTATTTGAAAGTGCACGATAGCGAGGCACGGACTGGAGGGAAAGTCACGTATCAAGCGTCCGCAGTGTTGGAAAGTTTGAGAAACGCTAGCCAACAAACCCGGCCATTCCCAGCGCAACGCCAGCAGCCACCAGGAATCTGTCTGCCAGTTAGTCGCGCCTGTTCCCTCCGCTTTTGACTCGCGCGAGCCCGTATCTACGTTTCCATTTCCTTCGCCGTGGTCCTTATTTCCTCTCCTCGGTGTCGAGATTCTCGCATCGGAACTGGTAGATGCCATTGGCTTGAAAAAAAAAAAAAAAAAAAATACTGGTTGGACAATGCGGCAACAAATTAAGTACTTTGCCTGTTTCATTCATGCTCAGAGTAATTGAAAATTATGAATTTCTTTTTTTTTTTTTAATGCCTCGTTTTTAATACGAATTTAATCGAAGTTTGGGACATCAAAAGTATTTATATGTATACGTTTGTTATGAATGTACAAGGAATAGCATAACTGTGTCAGCGACAGTGAACAGTTGTTGACAATTTGAACCGACACAACTTCGTGAAAGAAGATCGTGATGGCGATTTAGGAAAGATGGGGGAAAGTGAGGACACTTTTTGTTGTAAAATTGTAAAACTTCAAGCGTCTGTGAAAACGTTGAAAAATTTTTTTCGTAACTGAACCGAAATCTGACCCCTAAAATTTTTCACGCGACTCGTTATTTTCGACATTCTGTCGAACCGTCAATATCAAAGTTAAACGACAAAAATTCAAGAAACCGTGGCCTTTCGTTACCTAACCCTAATGTTCCAAGTTCAATAAAATGGTGGAAAAAGAAATTGTTATAAAGAAACAATTTCAATCCTTAAAATCGCAGTAAATTTAATTATGAAGAAAATATTTTAATCTAAACGAATTTGTATAATCTTCGAGAAAAACAAACTCACGCTTTAAAATGAGATCAGATCGCATGATCTTTTTTTTTTTTTTACAAAGTTATGCAAGTTTAAGTTATTCACAAGTTTTCACTGTCATGCGCTTGTACGAAAACAGCAGTTGAAGCTCCAAACACAAAAATTCACAGAGATATTACAATTCTAAGGGACGATCGATCATGACAACGAACAACATTACATTTAATCGTGAGTATTCAAAGGAATTTTGCGAATCTACATAAACGATTTAAAGTTTCGAAGAATAATCACAACGACAACGTGATGAAAACGATACCACGGCCATCTGCGATCAATGCTAAATACAACGTTGAGAGATCGAGTTGATCAAGGTGCGAACCACCACGAACGCTTGCCTGTATAATTAAACTGTATCGAATTAGTCGATTGCAGTAAAACTTGCGGAAACTTTCACAGCTCACCCACGTGTAATATTAATTTATTATTCATTAATTATTCAGCTTTGTCGCTGGTAGAAACAACACTCTGGTTTCCTAAATACACCACGTTCGTCCAACGCATTCGCGCTCGCGCGTCAAGATCTCCCTCTTGACTCATCCAAACACGATTAACAATCCTCTCTTACCTTCGTCGAAGATCGACGGTAAATTTCCTTCGGACTCGTCGTGGCCAGCCATGGATCCTCTTCGACTCGATGAACTCGGGGAAACTCTAACCTCGTTTCCTTATTTGGTATTCACTCTCGTATCTCCAATTACCGGCGTACCAGCCCCGGTACAGTTAAACTTATTCCGTTGGATCCGTTTTCAATACACCGCCAACGGTCCATTGTTCCTTGCTTTCGCCATTGTGTCATTCGCGCGAGCGTTACGATCATAACCTTGCACGGGCCTCGCTCTCACCCCCACACGGAAAACCCTGGCTTCCTGGTTATCCGCGGATTTCTCTTCCGTTCTTTTCGATCCGCCACACACACACACACACACACACACAGAGAAAGAAAACAAAAAAGAAAAGAAATAAGAGTCTCAAGGTTCCTCGTTTTCCCCGGCATTTCGCCTTTCGGTTTTATCTGCAACTCGTTTCGTATCGTAACGATCGGACTGCGGGTGTTTATTCCTCCACTGGAATCCAGCGTTTTTCGTTTTGTGTATTTCGTGTGACGCGTATTCTTTTTTTTTTTTTTTCGTATGTTTATATTTAGATTAACGTAGGATATTTGCTTTATGAAATTGATTCAGTTCAGATCGTGACTGCACGGCGAGTGCTACTTAATAGTATGCTATTTTAATAAACGTCGGACATTTTATTGTCAATTTGAGTATTTGACGTTGAACGTAGCGCACGACGGCAGTTGCACGACGAAAACTTGGGAAATCATTAAAGTCGTGAAAGCATTAAAAAATTTGAAAATTTCGAACTCCCGAATTTTATCTCTCAAGTGTTTTATAGTCATTGCGAAAGGTATCTGATAAATATAATTTTAATTACATGGTTTGTAATATGAATTCGAAAGTAGAACGAAACAGAATCTACGAGAACCATAGTTATAAGGAGAACCATAGTTATAAAGAGAGAGAATTGTAATTAGAATAAATTAGAATTAGTGTAAATTAATAAAATGTCATAAAAGGATGATTTCATTGAAGAATGACGACTATTCAAACAATGAATTATTTAACACTTTGAACAAACATTCTACTATACTCGATAACGTAATGTTGCCATAAAATAATTTAAATCAGAGGTTGAAATCAAGTTCTTTTCGTTTTTACAAAAATTCTGTAATATATAAAAAAATATATTTTTATGGAATTTTTGAAAAGTGCTACACTTGGGAATTCTTTGAATAACATTCCCAAAGTTGTAATAATAAGTTCCCAATACATTTAATTAAAAATCCATTTTTTATATTCATCGAGTAGCATTTGCCATAGATACTGAGTTCTCAACATTGACGAACAAATTACCTGTTCCTTCGTTCGGAAAAATCTTCACAATTTTCCATTCCGTCTGATTGCGAGACCCTTACATTCCAGATCACATTTATTTATCCGTTCTCTTCGTAACGCGAAGAACAACTCTTCCGAAAAGAATTCTACGATCCGCACATTTCGCAGAGCCGAGGCCTATTTAAAAGTTCTTCAGCTTCCTTTTACATCCCCGGTTTAAACGCGGGGAACGTTCGATCGAATACGAAATCACCAACTTCGTTTTCCCAAGGTTTCTGAGAAACTCGGCTATAACGTTCGCCCGAAGTACACCGCGGTAACTCGAACCCTCTTTGCAAACCTCTCGGGGAATTTCTGAGACCACGCCGAGAGTTGACTGGCGCCTGGAGCGCGACACAACACAAACGAAGGAATCACGCGCCAGAGCACCTGACGTTGTCTTTTACGGTTGATCGTAAGAGGGGGCGAAGGTTGTTTAACGACGTTAACGTCAACGCGACACAGCCGTATCGTGTCGTGTCGTGTGGTGTAGTGTGGTGTCGTGTCGTCGCGAGTTTCATTCGAACGTCCCTTCCAAGTAGAACAGAGTGTATTTGGGTAGCCATTACCGGATTTCCAACCAGCCACTGGACAAAAACCGCGGCCAGTCTCTCTCTCTCTCTCTCTCTCTCTCTCCCTTTTTTCTCTCTCCTATGCTCGACAGAAGGTATTTCACGCGGCAACGAGCGCAAATCCCGAAAATACGACGGGTGGATTCAGGGCGGGAATAAATTTTTAACGCTGGCCAGGGAAAACCCAGCCGCCCCCTTGTCGCGTTGTTTGACCACTCGTCAAACACGCTTTCACGCGGTCCAGCGCGTTCCTTCAAACGGCTGCGCCGAAATACGAGGCAGGGAATACGAGCCCGCTGGTGGTAGCCGGGACAATTACCGGGGACACTAATCGAACTATCGAAAATACGGTTTTGGCGGCGTACCCTCGTTTAGAAGTATTATATCAGGACGTCCAATGTCAGCCGATATTCAGCGATGTGGATCAGCCGCGTGGTAATTGGAAGCCACGAGTGAAACGTGTGTCTTTGTAGAGGATCTTGACATTGTAATTGGTCATTTGACGATTATGGTGAATTGTACGTTAATGGTACGTGGAAACGTACAAAGAAAAATTTTTTACTCGACAATTCCATTGGCGTGGCCTTGCTGCGTTACAAGTTTGATAATCATTTCCCCTTCGATGATAATTGGACGCCGAAGTGATTAAATTTAGTTGATTTGAAATTCGAATTTTGCGAGAAAGAGAATGGCGAATCGTTGTTTTGCAGCTGCAGGAGGATAGTACGGGTACAATCGATGAGGCCACTGTGGCTCACTCGCGTGATTTTCAGTGCTGAAATTCTCCGTTTCGTAATTTAAAATCGAAGTTACAAATATAGATGTTTAAAAAGTATTAACACTTTATATATATATATATACACTTGATATTGCCCAAAAATATTAATGCAAATGAATAAGTGAAAATATCTCTCAACACTAGAATAACCGTATGAAAATATATTATACATGTAAATCACTATGATTTAGATTGTAATTAAGATAGATTTATGCAATTATGTTTCCGTCGAAACAGTAGTTAATATCAATTTCGACGAGAATACCCGTATCTTTTGAGCAGTTGTAAAAAGACGAAAGTCTGGAATCAGTCATATTGACGAGTTTAATGGTAATTTAATTGTAGTATTTCATAGCACGGTTTTAATTACGCTATTTTATAATAATTTAATTATAGTAGATTTAATTAATAAAATTGCAACAGTTGAATTAAGATAATGCGGTATAAAATTGTACAATTATTTATAAAACTAATCCTACGATGACAGTTCTAATAAATAATATTTCTGACACGCAACTATTATTTTAAACATCCCACCGGGATGGTGTGTCAATGAAATTAAGCTAACGTAACAAGTAATGCCATACTACACGCTTTTTACGTCATGAATTGATCAGTTGGTTTTGAAAAACTTGCATCTCCGGGTCCGTGAAGTGACTTTCTTCTTCAATCGTTTGTTGTTATAAAAATTTCTTTCAGAAATCAGAACATTATATTCGTATAAAGCTACTGAAGAATAAATAAGTATAATTCACTGCAATATATTTGTGTTAAACTACGGACGATATATTATTTTATTTCTACATTCGTTGAAGCACACTCAAGAAACACGCGCAGCGTCCTGCCATGTTATACATACGCTGGTCTTCTTTTTCAAACAAAAGATCATCGCCCGCGATCATCGATCACGACATCCACAAACTCTTAGTATATGCTGCACACTAATAGATGGCGACATCATTATGCAAATGAACTTCTCAACAGCTACTAATTAAAATTAGTAAGCTGTCTGCAAGAATTGTAGAAAAACAGTGAACAAATTACACGTTAGCTTCAGAAACCAAAGATACAGATAGATAGCTAGAAAGAAACCGATAGCTATTTTTTTTTCTTTTTTTTTTTTTTTGATCGACCAAAGTTGAGACGTTAAGGTATAGTCTTTCATGGTTCATTTAGACGTGGAAGAATACGAAATAATCTTGGTAATTCAACGGGAAGCAATTCATATCTCTGGCAGCTCGGTTCGTGGTCGACAAACCTGGAAGTAGCAGCGTCTGCGAGTGAATCATCGGCCCAATGCATTTTACATCGCGAATTCGATTTCGATCGATCAAACATCGCCGGGCTGCTTTCGTCTCGAGTCCTCGTGGAAAATTCTGAGGGACAAAGACGCGGGTGATTAATCGACGCGGTTTGCTCCAAAAGTAACGAGATCGCTTATTCTCTTCCTCGAAAATTGGCCATTTTCGACAAAGAGCGAATAAATCACTGCGATCTGCAAAGTTTTTCTTCCTGTCTTTTACAATTTT
>JAWNGG020000009.1:0-87500 GCA_036937485.2 Tetragonisca angustula | reverse complement strand
ACGAAACTTCCTCTTAGTTTCTTTCTCACGCAGCTGACCGTCATACTGAAAGTCGAAAAACTGACACAGTTGAAAATGACGCCATCTGCGTAGATATTGCACGTATCAATAATGAATAAGGCAATATGACGGTGGCAGTTAAAGTCGCGGATTGTCCCTTGCGGTCCCTGTGTCGAGGGAGAGCGTGTCAGTTGCTTCGATGATCGAACAGAGTGCCATTATTTTTGCATTTGAACGTGTCACAGCAAACTCGATGCCGCCGTGATAGCAGAATGACGGTTGAAAAGAAAATGCAGGGAACTGACGATATCGATTAGCCTAACGAGAACGCGAATTCATTTTACATGCGTGTAATTCTTAACATCTAAACAGATCGTTTGGTGAGGCATCGTTGAAAAGAACAGCCTCGTCGATGGAACAGTTGCAAAATGAGAATGAAAATGAAAGTAAAGGAAGAGAAAAGAGATTTTCGAAGAGAAATTCGAGCCATCTTTCAGGATGGGTCAAAAGTCACCATCAGAAAAATTTTTTTTCTTTCACAATTTAAGTTCAAACGTGATCTTAAATTTAATTAAAAATTAATAAAATTAGTTTTTCTTATATTTTGATGTTTTATTAAAAAAAGAAAAAATAGGTGGGAAGGAACTTTATATACTCTCTATATTAGATTAGAAATCTGTATATTAGAGTAGAATAACAAGTGTTTCAATACAGTGTTTAAAGAGAAGCCAAGGCGAAACGCGCGTCTTCGCGATTGAGAAGATAAATTCCCAGAAATTCTTTTCTAATTCCAAGCTCCAACCTCTCCCCTTGGCAATAAACGAATTTCCATGGCGTTTAATTAGCAATATCACGGGACGATCAGCGATGAAATTCGCTCGGTCGGAGGCAATATTATTTTCGTTGAAAGAGTCGGACTCGCGAGGGGGTGTCTCGCTAAACAAGGGACAGGTCTGCCCCTCGACTCGCAGGAAGGGGAAGAATATCAGACTGGCTGACGTCGGCTGGCCACTTGAAATGCCTGGCTGTCTGAGACCGAAATTATCGATACCCATCCCTCCCGTTCGAAGATTATTCCGTTGCCGCGTTTCACGTTTACTCAACGTCGTTTCAACGTTGAAACCAACGTTGAAAATATCAATCTTTCCCAGGGGTGTAACGCCGATAATCCACCGGTTCGAGACCGTCGTCACTCCATGATCCCGTCACACGCCATTACCTCTGCCCACCTCGTATGCAACAACGCGTCGTCGATGGTTCGTTTTTTTTTTTTTGTTGTTTCGTTTTTTTTTTATTTTTTTTTTTTATTTTACGTTTCCTCTCTTCTCCCTTTTCTCTCTCTCTCTAGCTTTTTACTCGTGCATTGTAGCCGATAGCACTGAACGATAATACCACGCATTGGGGACTTGCGTTCGAGGGAACATCGACGTTAATCTGGAGAGCGCAGAGACAGAACGAGCGTGAGAGAGAGCGGGTGATTTAGAGGGGTTGGGTCGGACAGAGGACGGGAGCGGAGACGCGCCGGTTGCGCCGAGGGGGATGAAATTCGCATACCTGCACAAATATTTCGTGCATGTGCGTGGAAAATATCGAACCAACTTTCTCCTCGCGTCCGTGGCGCGCGATACCTCGAATACCCTGAGCGGCACCCAGGTTCCCTCCGATACAGACAAGATGGGGATAAATTCTTTCGCTGGATTTATGCCAGTAATTAGAGAAACGTTATATATCCTCCCCTTTGCGTCGCGCGCCACCTACTCGTGCTCTCCCATTGGCCGTATTCAACTTACGTCGGAGAAACGAGAGCCGTTGCGGCATAAATAAATCTCGAAGCGTTGAACGAGCCTCGAATTATAGTATATAACATACATACATACATACATACATATATATATATATATATATATATATATATATATATATGTATATGTATATGTATATGTATAGTACGTTCACAAGTCGCGTCGTTTTATATTCGTACTTTCGCTTGGAGCTGTTTGCTTGTTTCGCGGACATGCTTTGATCGAATTCATTTGATATCCGTTTCCTAGAATTTTGGGACGATAGAGGAATCCCCAGCCGGGATGTTTCAGAGATTTAGAGCGTATTGTGTATTACGTACCATACACGGAATTCTGCTGGTAATATCGTGGGAAATATTGAAACTGAAATGTTGAAAACTCAGTTGTCGACCTGGTTTCGAAACTCTGGAAATTCTCCGCGGTCTAACGTTATGCAAAGAAAAAAAAAAAAAAAGAGAAAAAAAAAGAAAAAAACACGCGTGGACAGCTGTAATTTTGACGTGCCGTGTTTTTCCGCTCTCTGGTAAAAACAAGACGCGAAGCTCCTGGCGAAAAAAATTGCTCCGTCGCAGTTTGGTTTTTAAATGTCGAGCTCGTTAAGGTATTTGAGTCTCGTCGGGGTTAGTCACGTCATCATTATACTTTCGCGCAGTCTCTTTGTACGGGGTTTAATTC
The DNA here is from genome assembly GCA_036937485.2 of Tetragonisca angustula. Lineage (NCBI taxonomy): Eukaryota > Metazoa > Arthropoda > Insecta > Hymenoptera > Apidae > Tetragonisca > Tetragonisca angustula. Next base: position 85,023 of record JAWNGG020000009.1, on the reverse strand, counting down.
GTTTCCCTGGAAATTAAAAGTTATTTGTACAAACTCGTACTAAATGTTTGTCCCACGTTTTTAACGAAGGAACAAACAACAACGAGCTGGACGATAAAAACTCCCACGAAATTAGTATTTAAAATCTTGCTTACGAGATGTGTCATTCGAGGACGGATAAATCTGATAATTCTAACATTTCTAAAAAAAAAAAAAAAAAAAAAAAAAGAGAAAAAGGGGAAAAAGGAATTTTACATCGTCGAAAAACACGTTTTCCCTCAACCAAATACGATCACGTCACACCGAGAGCGATAATTTTGACGTCTTGTGGGGAAGACTCGCCAACAGGGCGTCAGAATTCCTCGAACGAAACGAGGAGTGAGATGTGCCGTGGCTACGGGCACAGAGAGCACCATAAAAATCCGCGTTTTCGCCCGCGGAGAATAAATTGGCTCGTATATCAAAGCAAATTAACGCCGGCGTCCGCGCGGACAATTAACGATTTTCTATAGGCCACGAACCCGCAGAGAGGCAGAAAGAGAGAGGAGGTAGAGAGGCGTCGTTCGTTCTGCAGCTATAAATTTCGTCGACCTCGGCTCCGGCATTTTGCACGTTCCTACAGCTGCTGCCAATTTTATGTTTCGCATGTTATGCCAGCCGCTAGCTCTGCCTACGGTTAACGCTTACCTGTTCACCTGTTGTCTTATCGTGTACCTCGATGACGATGCCATCGATTCGCTCGATTCTCAGACTTGTCGTCGAGGTTTATTTACTTGTTCGTACGTGATTGATGGAAATGAGAAAGAAAGTTGAAAAGAAAGGAAAATCGGGGAAGAGAGATACTTTGTTTCACAATTTTTGAATAGACTAGGTTCCAAGGTAGATTCGCTCTTCGAGAAATGGAGTCAGCTTAGACTATTGTACGATTTCTTTACGCGAAAAGTTCAAAACATCGAGAATTTTTTGATTATTAATTTAATAGCAATCGTCAAGCAGTGTACATATTTCTATGTATTTCCTTGATTCACCAACAAAATTCGATTTTACGACAGCGTATCTCGTTCAAAACATTTTAGTAGAAAGAACGGAGCCCATCCAGTTGGATGGAATTTAGGTCCGGTTAGTCAGTAAACGGGATTAATCCCAGTTTGAAACACTTGCCCAGCTCCAATTCGTACTTTTAATCGGTGCCAACAATCCCATTGTAATTAGCCACTTTTACAGCTAATTGCAATGGCGTTTCATGGCCTATTTCCGAGCTGAGGGGGTAATACTCGAAACGAGTAACAGGCAAAGCATAATAGAGGTGCATATTAATTGGCTCTTTCGTCACCTAGTTTCTCTGCTTTCCGCCCCCTCGCCTCGTAATATCTTGTTATGTAACGCGTGCGCGCCAAGAAACTTCGCCGTGTAATTTTCGACATTCTTGGATGGAGGAGGGTTGAAGTTTAACGAGATAGTTCCCTAGACTTTACGGATTATGGGACAAAAACTTGCGACTCGATTATCGTCACGTTGTCACGGATTTTGAAAATAATTTGTCCCCGCCTCGCTCCCCGCCCGTGGATCGTCGAGTTCGACTTAACGTAATTGGTGGAAGTTAGTACGCGTTCGAGTGTTGTCGTCGCGCTGCGTGCTGAAGAACTGGAACAAAGCGAAGTTTCCAGCAAAAGCCGTGAATGAAAGAGAAGATTGTGAAACATCGAAGGAAAGAACTTCGCAGACCAGGCGTAAAGAAACTTTCTCCCGCGTCGTTTATCGTGATTCACGTTTAAAGCGAACCACTTACTCCGACTCATCGCCAGTGTTTCTCGAGAAAATCTTGACGACTTTGTTCAAATTTTCACCGCCAGTAAAATTCCCCGGTTCTCCTGTAACTCTCTGTTGAGGTTAAGGGTACGTAACACTAGTGACACGGATCAACTTCAATCAAACGAATTTCTAAACCATTTGATCACTTGGAAAACTCCTGTGGTAGTGGTTGCCATAGATGAGTGAAAATACATGATGTTCGTATGGAAGGATGAGTGTGGCGAGAGTGAGAGTATAAGAGTGGTGTGGTGTGATCTGAGTGTTTGAGATATTCCAGGGCAGAAGAAAGAACGAATGAGAGAGATGTATGCGAGAACAGTTGAGCGCGAGCATGGTGACGAAAAAACAAATGTGATCGGGAAGATGCCCAGTCGAGAGTTGGATAGACGCGTGACTTGAGTGTAGCAGAGTATGACAGTTGAAATAGAGTGTGAGAGTTAAATATATGTATTTTGTAATTTCTATTAAATCTATCTCCAACTTAGTGTGTTTATCAGTCGATCCACTAACAACTCCAACCTGGGCACTCCATAAATTTGGTCAGTCTCGGTGCGATGAGGTCTTTCGCACCATGGGGTTGCCGTGTCATAAACACGTGTCTGTACTCGAAGATAATTTCAAAAGATAATCGCCCGCGTCACTCTCATAAGTGGCGAAATTTTGGAAGTTTTGGTAACCTTCCCCCATACTTTCTGATTGGTATTAATCCAATCCTTGCTCCTCAGAGTTTCCTGAAAGGAGTAATCCAAAGCTCGATAAAGAGGAGGACTTTGAGAAGGTCACTGTAATAAGTAGTTAGAACATTGAGCGATTGTTCTTGAGACTCTTCTGCTTTTTTGTTTCTTTCGTTTGGCATTTTCACCAGTTCAGGATGAAACAACGCGTTTGTAGGTACAAGCTCGGGACGCGAATGAATATCTCAGGAAGCATCGGTTCTACCCGCGAGCGTCGATCGGTTACCGGCGGAATTCCACGAACCGTTCCGTTCGTGAAAGTTTTATATTTCTGGGCCGCGATTTCGATCGTGTGACAGTTTAAGAAACGTGTTTCCGTTCGCGCACGCCGCTGTCCTACCGTAAGTTTCAAACAGACGTCACTCCCGTGGGCGATGCATGTTTCATCGGATCGATTTTCCAAGTGACGTCACGTCGGTATTAACCGCGGCTTCTTTCAATTATTAAAACCCGGCTGAGCCCGACGTCACCCCACCGCGTTGCATGCGCACACCACCCTACGTAAGTTCAGTACTTTGACCTGTCGAGGATTACGTAGCACGATCGTGTGTCGTTACACTCGCTGGCTCTCTCTTTCTCTCTCTTTCCATCTTATCAGCCTGGTCGACCGAGGAAAAACCACGACCAGGGGATCCAACTATCTTTTTTATGAGCTCGCCGGACGAACCATCGGGAGATTCGTTCGAGATTACGTTTACGCTTTTGTGGGAAATTTCGTGGCCGGGCAGGTTGATTCGCCAGAGAGAATCGACGAGTATCTGGCTTGTTTCGCGGAGAGGAAGAGTCAAAGGGATTTCGCGCGTTACCTTCTCCCTCATTCTGGCAAGTTGCTCGTTGCATCTCGTTTTCATCTCGTGGAATTTTCAGAGATTTGATTGATACCGGGTACCTATAACGCTGGAACTACCGGCGATTAGAACGTAAAATTTCCTATCGGGGGTGTTACAGTAAAAGAGAAATAGAGAACTTTACGTTACAACGAAGTACGCAAGCTTCTATTTATATATTTTACGAAAAATCGTGTAAATCTCTGAGAATACACTGCGTTTTACGTCTGAAAAATGTCCAACAAAAATTACAAATTGGTTATTTTGGTAGTTCTACTGTTAATCAGACTTGTTCCTTCTCGAGGAATGTCGAGTTCATCGATGTTTAAACGAATAACAGGCGAGAAACCTGGTAAAATCTGGAACATAGTTTCAACATCATTGTTAATACAATACGTCAATAATAGTCATGATTCTTCGAGCTTCGTCAAATGTAACTTGCGACTTTGAGTTTTTCATAATCTCAAACGTAGCTGGCAAAGTGTGTAACTTCCGCGAACCAACGTAGTACAAATATTGCCAGTAGAGCGTAAAGTGTACGCTCGGAATAAAAAAAAAAAAAAAAGAAAAAAAAGGAAAGTATACTTCCAAAAAACGACGTGTACACGGTGGAAGTGGTCAAACTTCTGGCGGGTGTAACTACAGCGTACTTTTACGATTATAGTTCAGCGAGCAAACGATTATATGGTGGAAAGTTGGCAAGTGTGCTTTGAAAAGTTTTTAGATGTAACTTCGCCGTTTCCGCGAGAATCTTAAGCGACTCTTTCGCGTTGCCTTTGCTCATCGCCTTCTCCCTGAATTAAAAAAAAAAAAAAAAATACACACACGTGGGTAGAAGATCCGCGTAATCGCGCTGCAACAACAACGATCCCCTGGCATTTTATAACGCGCGTAGAATGAGCAAACCTTGGAAATTGCTCGGAATTTCTTCCTGTGTCTCTAATTGTAATTATCATCTGCTGCGCGTCCGATGCGAAAAAACCAGACTTGGGACTGTTTGTCTAGTCGTCCAAGTTTTAAGTTTAATCTGTTTCGCTGGAATGGCGTGCCACGCACGTCGAGAATATTTGGCCCAAAATTGAAATATTTTCTCAGTTTTCAACTATATTGAAATATAATTCAAGTAAAACAGATAATAAATTTATTACTTCTTAGTAATTTCTATCCAGTGATGTCGATGAATTCGAAGAGAAGATGCATTTTTTGTATAGTCTGGTCACTCGTTATGGTCCGTGAATCGGTTACTAGCGCAAGAGGTTAAAACAGAGCTGGCTAACTGGCGGTCTGCGGGCCCTCTACTTTCCTGATCGTTACCCCCTCCACTGCATCGATCTCCCCACTACACTGAATCCCTCGCCGCGCGCGAGCCCCACTCTCTTAGTCTGTTGATTTCTCTAGTAGTGGAGGGGGTAGTGCTAGCGACCAAGAAAGTAGTTTTCCAGTATTCTTAAATTCCTAAGTTAATAAACTTTCGTTATATTTGTTTTAAATTACGTAGATTCTGTATTTGCATTATCTTTTTCCTACGTAATATCGATTCGTCTCGCGTTCGCTGGCCGCGAGTTCTAAACAGCGGCGATATATACCACATCGGCGGTATTTCGGGCAATAATTCGCCGAATTATTATAAATTGCGGTGAACGCATTCCATAATTCCATTTTTGACGGCGTGCCAAATTGAAAATGTGCCAAGTTGTTGGTCGGATCCGCGCGCTTTATAACCGTCTGCTAATGTTAACGAACTATACATTATATACACACGCGGAATAGCCGCTAATGGAAGCTGCTTTTAAATAGTCGAACGCCGCTCAGTACTTCGAGCTATTGATCGCGCGAATCGGAAACAGCAATAATTACGATTAGCTGTACGTAGTTATAACGTGGTTATATCTACCGGGAGAAGCAAGTTCGTAATAACGTCGAAGGGGAAATAAAAGGAATAAAAGTGAAAGGATAAGTTTCCGCGCGCGCGCGCGCGCGCGAGAGAGAGAGAGAGAGAGAGAGGAGCGGAAACTTTTCGTGGATCTATTCGCCAGGCATTGGTCAACTTGAAATTGAATTTCGCGTCGAGGCTCGCTTTTGCAATTCAAAACTCGCGATTATTGCCCGATGTCTGAGCATAATGAGAACATTTACGCGGTATAATTTATACAGGAGATCGTGGTATCGCGCCTTTGATCCTCGTTTTCTTCGATAATCCAGTTAAGCGTGAGATCAAAGGCTACGCTTTCTTCTTTTTTTTTCTTTTTTTTACATTTTTTCGATTTTTCTTGATTATCGTTGTTTGCAGAATACGTTCCAGAGAAATCTCATTTGTCCCAATATTGTCTATATCGTAGGTAACAAATTTGTAAATGCATATCATTTTGTATTTATTTTGTATATACAAGCAAGTGTAGGTATATATTTAATTATTAAATATTTATATTGATGATCGATTAAATAATCATCGATTTTTAATTTCCCTCGCCTTCCTCCTTTTGAGGCGATTCATGCGATTTGTTCAAATTTGTTTCCTGACAAAAGATTTTCGAGCAGAAAACGGCATTGTCAGGCGACCATAGCCTGCACGCTTGTAGCATGCAGAGATCATTACGACTATAGTCGCTGGCAATAGTTAAAGGGTTAAGAAGGAGAACTTTAGAACTAAAGACAGTTTAACCCAGTAACCAGGTCATTGCTTAATCGCGAAACTTCTGCGATCGCGCAACTAAATATTCATGAAATGAAATCAATTTCGATTGATTTGCTGTCGGCTCTTGGCGTGCAGTGGGGCAGGCATAACCATAAATAAATCAACTCGTCGAAATTAATTCGATTCGTCAAAGTTCATAGGTGAAAGTTCATTGCGTTCTCTTTCGAATTAAACGAAAAGTGGAGTTGGCCGATGTTGAACGATGAATTATTATTCGCGATGATATTGTCACGAGATTGGAATTGCTGAAAATACGCTCACGTAACGAGCAAAAACCCATGGAATCTCGATGAACATGATACGAAACATGGTTCGTGAAAGTATTCGAACATTTCTTATAAAAGAAATTTATCTACATTTATGGACGTAGGTATACAGTGTGTCTTAAGGTCGAATACTTTTATAAGCCACTGTATGTACTTTCACATACAGTAACGTTGTTTACAATTTTATTACGTTGTACAACACAGTCTACAATATGACATGTGAACCAAGAATCGAAACACGACGCTCAAAAAAAAAGAAAAATTCCAATCCACTGAAACCGTCCGTCGTGGATTCGCGCGTAAAACGAATTCAAGAAGCGGATTCGGTAATCGTCGCGAGATTCGATTAGGTGCTTACTTTGGCGTCGTCTGGCCGCTTCAGATCGTACGTTGGCGCGAAATGTTGCCAGACCAGCGATAGGCGGTTGGGCGGTCACGTACATACATACGTGCAACGTAACAAGACAACAGGCAGGTAGCAGGCTCTCGATCGAATAATTACGAGTCGGCCAGCTGGTCCCCGGCTTTTTCGCGCTCGATATACAATTATCGATCCAATTACGGGAAATAGAATGGTCGATTGTGCCGTTCGTTTAAGTAAGCTTTATTCAATTCCGGCGGTAATTGTGTTTTGACTTTGACGGCTTTTATACCGTTCGTCGAGTGGAAACGCCGGGGCGAGAAGAGGAGAGAGAGAGAGAGAGAGAGAGAGAGAGAGAGAGAGAGAGAGAGAGAGAGGGAACGAAACGCGGAAAGAGAGACAGCCACTGTTGATCCATGACGTGTCAAGCCGTACCGGAAATACAAACCGGAAATATCGGGACCACTTTGGCGCGCAACGATCGCTGTAAATCCCCCCTTCCCCGATATCTACCCTCGCCTTCAGCCGCGTTTGCACGAGCAGAAAAACACTCTGTTTGCAAGGAACAATGACGCCTGGATCACAATGCACGGCAAATAGATTGTTTGGAACATATCGGTCTGAACGCGTCGCATTGTCGCGTGTTCCTGTTAAAAAGGTACATCGACTGACAAAAGTGTTTGCTGGCTTTGAGAAACAATAAAAAGAGAGAGAGAGAGAGAGAGAGAGAGAGAGAGAGAGAGAGAGAGAGTGGCTAACCAGGGAAACGAACGTTACATCGTTGGGACGCGACCCGCTGGGTGAATCGATGCGCCCTGTGTTCGTGACGCGGACAATGCTCTACGTGCATTCCACCCATTGTGCCGTTTTTCTTTCGGCTTAGTGCGGCTCTTTCGTTTCGTAATTGTTCTTGTTTGTAATCGGTTGTAGGGAGTTGATGTTTTAAACGACCGAACGATTCGTTGCGGCCCGATTCGTCTCTGACTTGCACTTCGTTTCGCGATAGTGCTGACGCGTTCTTGACGATCTGTCGACACGGATCATTGTAAAAAAAGGACAACTCTTCCTCGTTGGATGCGTCGTAGAAAATGGACGAATCAGGAGAAACAAGAAAGGCGCGAAAAGCTTGAATACGCCGCTCGATCGACGAATTTTCAATCTTGGATCAAGGAAATTCGTAAATAGAGGATGCTCAATTTACTTTGTGATGTTCTAAACTCTCCATTTTCCTTCTTCAGCGCGTCCCCACTTTCTTTCAAACTTACTTATCCTCAGATTACAACTCTCAATTAATGACAATGAGGGATAAAAGCTCCTGCTTTGAGTTTCGTTCTCAACGCCGAGCAACAGTTTTTCAAAAAGTCGAATCGTTACTGTAATAAATTCGTACAAATGGGATCTCTCAATGGTGCTGACCTAGAGGAATTTCGAGATTATCATTTCGAGATCACTCCTGTTGAAAAATTTTGGTAACCAGCGACAGTTTTTGTTTTTTGAGATTCTTGAAAAATACTCGTGCAGATAGAGACGTGCACATACGATTGATTAAAGTAGCAAAATGAGGAGACGAACACACCCGAGATTGTTAGATTGAGTGACTTGGTCCGACAGACTGGTGTCTCCCCCAGTAGGTCACTGGGGAGAGCCATCATTTGTCTCACATTACTAATCGTCGTGCACTCGTTTAACGCTTAGAATGACACCCGTCGTAATACACGAACGTTATCTGCAGAGGCAGCGACGTGACAGAGCGATGCCAGTTGGCTATGTGGGGTCGTTGATCGATAAGACGATACGGGTTAACCGTGCGAGATACGACCCTCCAAGTTCCTACAGGACTCCAAGCAACGCACCCGGGAACCGCACGTTTTCTGTCACGTTTTTTGTTTCGTACGTAATTTCGTCGACATACTTTTTCACCGCAGATTATTTAATATTTCACAGATATTTTATATACAGTAAATAAACAACATTTAAAGAGAAAATATTATAATATTTGTACATTTCTAATATAAAATAATATAAAAAAATTTATAATACAAAAATTATAATATTTAAATATTTCTATTTCACGAACACATTATCCTTTCCGGATTTTGAATAAACGTTGTCGAAAACATCTCCAGAAAATTGCAGGCGAATCGCGTGTCTTGGAAATTCGCGTTTTCTTCAAATGAAAATATCGACGAATTTCTATTTTTTTATTTCAGTTAAAGAAAAAATATTAATTCGTAATATTCAAGTATTTTTATTCTACGAGCACGTTATCCTTTCCGGATTTTGAATAAACGTTGTCGAAACGTCTCCAGAAAATTGCAGGCGAATTGCGTGTCTTGGAAACTCGCGTTTTCTCCAAATGAAAATATCGACGAATTTCTATGTTTTTATTTCATTTAAAGACAAAATATTATTTCGTAATATTTAAGTATTTCTATTCCACAAACACGTTATCCTTTCCGGATTTTGAATAAACGTTGTCGAAACGTCTCCAGAAAATTGCAGGCGAATCGCGTGTCTTAGAAACTCGCGTTTTTTCCAAATGAAAATATCCACGGAATTTTTTTTTTCATTTTTTATTAATACAAACGTAACGTCGAAAAGCCGGAAAATTGGCTGGCTAATCGTACACGTGTTTAGCGAGCTAGGTTCTCTAATTAATCGAATGCTCGGAGCAAGAACGAGTGCCTCGTGATCCACCCGCCGTGAAATCCCCGCTCTATGCAAATAACCAATATTACGTTTCCAGAGCGAGGCACCGGGGCTCACTCGTCGCGCTCGTAACGCTCGTTAAAGTCGGTCGAATCCATCAATCTCGGCTCGCGTCTCCCGTTCACGACGTTCATCGCCCCACGACGTCGGTTCGAAGAGCCACCCCAACTTGCGTTCAAAGAAAACATATTTTCGAAAGGGCCTCCGGCTAAAAATTAATATTCTTTCGTATCCTTCAGCTCCCTCGAAAGATTTCCGCGTGCAACGTCTAAATCAGAAGAGGTTCGACGAAAAGAGAGAGAGAGAGAAGCCGAAACAGCGTTTCCCAAACTGTCGGCCAATTAATCTTATTAATTTGTCCCCGCGTTCTGGCGATCCCCTCTGCCGGTCCGCGTGATTTATGAAACGTTTAATTAAAGGTTTCATAAAGACGCCCATCGCCCTCTTTACGGACACGCTCGAACGACCGATCGGCGCTCGATTGATTCGCGTGTTAACGATCGGCTAACGAGAAAGACGAAGCGAGATGGACAGAGAGCCGACTTTTTCACCGATCGATGTCATCGTCGGATATATAGCGCCGAACGATCGCTCGATTATTCGGTTGGATGTTACGCGGTCGGTTACGCGGTAATTAGTTAGGATCGTGCTCTTTCACGTTGGCCTGCTTTCCCTCCAAATAGGCGGTAATCGTTTACATAATGCCGTTGTTAATAATCTGTATCGATAGCACTTTGTCGAGAGTTTGCCGAGATAATGGCCGAGAGAGAAATTGTCGCGTTACTGGCCTGGCGCGCCAGCCGTTCCCCCGGCCTGTACTTTTACGCGATTAGGTATGATTATTTCCACGATTCAGCGTTCGTCCACGAAATTCGTCGACGAAAGAATGGAAATGGTGGCGTGGAAAAATTTTCTGAATTTCGTTTTCCAATTCAACTAGCGGCTCGTTGAAGCTTTGTGAATTCAACAACGCATACACTTCAAACGACCTTCTGTAAAATATAATAAATCAAGATTCTCTATCTGATATATTACCTTAGGTTTAATTTCTCCGACACGAGTCGAAGATCAATCGAAGTTCGCTTGTAATTGAAATTGCAGGTCTTTGAAAAGTAGCTCACGGACACGAAACTCTCCCTCTCCTTCTCTTTCTCTTTCTCTCACTCTCTCTCTCTATCTTCGATCAAATTATCGCGACGATCGTTTCCAATAGCTTGACACGCAGCGAGCAGAAAGTTACCAGTGTAGACTTTCCAGCGGGCGGTAGAAGCAGAAGGTACTAATTAGACGGATCCTAATTATTCGAAACCGGCTGCGCTGTGAAACCGGCGCAAAACTGCACGATGTTGACAGTTAACGGAGGAACCTCGATTATCCTCTGCGAAGCTAACTTACGGCTGTTCAAACGTCCTATAATTACGATGGGAAATTACGTTGTCGATTCTGTTGAGCGGGCACGGCCTCTGAGGCCTCAAGATGTCGTCTAGCAACCCTCGTCAGGGATCAAGGACAAGGCTAGAACAACGTTTTGAAACCGAAAAATCTGACTTATATACTTTATTGAATATTTTTATTGAATGTAGCTCGAGAAAGAATTGATCGAAAATATAAATCAACACGTTCCACGCGGTCGAGATCGATACGTGTGTTTCAATTATATATTAAAGTTGTTCGTTTTCCATTAGTTGTTAATATTGATTAAATAAGGATCATTTCGAAATACAATGAAACAAAAAAAAAAAAGAACAAATCGAGAAAAATTTCTGTTATTGAAAAATTGTTATTGAAAATCGAACCGCATTGAACGTGTCGAGGAAAGAAGAGAAACTTAGCCTTTGAATTTTATTTCAGGTCAAAAGTTTAATTCCACGAAAATTTTTTTCATGTTACAACATAATTTCTACACTTTCAAACGAAGTCTAGATTTTTAACATCTCGATGGAAGTAATTAGCGTTAAGTTTGAACTGCACGCGTTCCATTCACTTGTCGAAATCGCACAAGCAAGGAGAAAAGTCCGTCATTTGTGAAACGAAGGCTCGAGAATAGTCGTGGATTCTACGTTTCCTTCATCCTTAAATCTAACATCCGAATCAACTGTCACCGACAGAAAGGAACGTCCTTTTTGAGCCGCTCGAGATTTGACCAACTGACCGAATGAAAGCGTTATTTCCAATCGCGAATGAGAACGAGCTCAATTAAACGTCGCTCCGCTCGGAGCGAAATCACTCGACAAGCTGTTCGCAGTTCTTCAACGGCAACTGGATATTACGTCTGGCAATTACTTCGCCAGAGGGTAGCTTCAAAGGTAAACTTGGAAAACGTCACTTCGAATCTTTTTTCAACCCTGGATGATCCTTTCGCGGCCGACGAACGAAAAAAAAAAAAAAACGGCGAATCGAAAACTAGTCAATTATAGGTACGTTCGTTTGCAAAGAAAAAGCCTCGTTGCATCTGACCTTTTCGCTTTTCTCTCCGCCAACGTTGCGGCAACGTTGTGAAACGTCGCTTTTCCTTTTTCACTGAAACAAATAAAACGCGAAAAGTTTTCCATGTAGAACTTTCGATAAACTGAATTGTTTCTCTCTCTCTCTCTCTCTCTCTCTCTCTCTCTTTTGAAGATGAAATAAAATATTTATCTAGATATTACTCGATGCTCAAAATTTATCTCTTGGTAGCAATTGAATACCTTTCACGAAAATTTTCTTTTTCTTCGACTCGAAACAACTTTCAATCTGTCGAGCGCGAATAATCGAAGGAAAAAGGTAACTCGACTTTGGTCACGCTGGTTTTTCTTCAATCGAGAGCCAGAAGAAAAGCTTTTGTATTGTAATATTGCATAGTTCGAGCTTTTATTGACCTTTTTCTTTCTCGAACTATTAGCTGTAATATTATTATTTATTACTATTATGCCTGTAATAACAGACTATCAACTTTCTATACTCATTTGACGTTTAGTTAGTCTCTCTGTCATCAAGTATGGTATTAATACTCGAGAACCTGTAGCAAGGTTTCCAAGGTTTGGGTTATGTTTGGGTTAGGTTTATTAAAAAATTAGGAAATCGTACCGAACTAAAGATACAACAAAATTAAGAAAAAAAAAAAAAAAAATAGAAAAAACGTGTACGAGAGCTGAGTTACGATCGTCAGGAGAGCATATTTTGCATGCGAACAACGTCGAACAAGTTCGACATTTTCGGACGCGGGGGGGAAAAAGAATTTACGCGTCCCATTAGCGTCCCGACGATGGTCAAATGTTTTTGTAAAGCTGTCGCTGTTCGGGTTTTATCGTGGCGATCGTTGCGAAACTTTTACATTCTCGTCCTGGCGATGATTCACTCGTCGGACTAGTAATCAGGGACGAAACGTTGCGCAAAATCCTGCGACCGAAACACACGAGGAGGTGAATACCGCCACTCCCGTTCGCATCGTGCGAACGGTTTGTCGATTCTACGATTCAGTTAGCCTTTTTTTTTTTCTTTTTTTCTTTTCAATTTGCATTAATGTCGTGGCAAGGGACACGCAATCGAATTGCTCGCATAAATAAAATTTCATCCTTCTGGGTTCGGTTTGGAAAAGAGTTTTGGTTTTACACAACTACTGCTCGCGAAATTCAGTGGTACTTTGTGTGGTTAAATTTCGCCTGAAAATTGGCAGAATAGTTAAAATGCATGGGGAAACTTTTAAACGTTGATATAGGGTTGGCGATACTTATGCACATGAATTTTTTTTTTTTTTATGTAATCCTGGGAATTGACTTTAAAAGAGTTTTGTATGTATAGGTTAACGGTCCAACAGGAAATTTAACGTAAAAGTGTAGAGATTTTGTTACATCTTCGGTTATTTCTCTTCTAACGTAATCACCATGCAGATTAAATGTCTTTCCGCCACGAAATAATTTGAATTTAAAATACAATTTCTAATGAAACTAGTGTCCATTGTTGCAATCGAAAACTGCAAGGAACTCTCACTTTTTTTCATAGAAAAAAAAAAGAAAAGAAAGAAAGTGAAACAAAGTAAATAATTGCAAACGATGATGTATCAACACCGTTTTCTTAAAATCCTAAAACTTAAATTCGAAATTTAAAATATACACAATGCACGACTTCTAACACAATTCATACATATAATTTCTAACAAAACTAGTGTCCATTAAATTTGACGAGTGTCCTTAAATTCAAAATTTTTTAAAATACACGTACAACGTCTAATACAACTCGTACATATAATTTCTAGTAAAACTAGTGTCCAACTAGTTTCAATCGAGAACAGTAAGAAACCCTTACTTGATTCAATAGAATAATTACCAGCTATAATGCATCAATTTGATAACTGACGCACCATTCTCTTATTCTAAAACTAAAATTTAAAATTTCAACTATGCGCCCAACTTCTAATGCAATTTATACATACAATTTCTAATAAAACCAGTGTCCTTGAATTAAAAGTTTAAAATATACGTTACAACATCTAAATACAATTCGCACGTATAATTTCTAGTGAAACTAGTGCCCAATTAGTTTCAATCGAGAACAGCAAGGAATCCTTACTTGATTTTTTCAAAGCAAAAAAAAAAAAAAAATAATAACAGTGAAGCAAAGTATAAAAGTTCTATCGTTCAAACTAATTACGAACGATGATGCATCAATACTTATTCTAAAACCTCAAACACCATCCATGCCAGAGATTTTACAAGCTCTGCTGCTGGCTGCTCCCCTCGGCGAACAATCGCCCTTAATGTCAGATCGCGCGTAGCGAACGTGTGAAACGCGCGTACCGTTCGTCCGCACGAGAGAAAGTACACAGCACGTTGCCGCGCTACGGTAGATAAGGTTTACAACGCGATAACCGATAGGAAGGCGATGGTGTACGACGATATATCCCTCGCGTGTGTGCCGGCCTCGCCGATAAACCTTCCATCGTCTTGCCTCGTCGTTCTCGCAGGGCTGCGAGCCGGTGAACCGTGGATCTCGTGACACGTTGCACGATGATCCACGAGAGCCGCGGCCGCGTTTATTGCCGCGAATCGATCGGCCAACATCATGGAGGATCACCGATCGCGGCGGAAGGAGAACACTTTTCATTAAAGTTCCGCGGGGAGAGAAATTGGGCCACTCGCGCGCGCGCGGTTAAGGCGACGACACCATCGGAAATTCCGAAAACTTCCGCTCGGTATATTGGTTTTAAAGTTCCCCGGCCGCGTGGCTCGCGGCTCGGAGTTATCGAGAGGAGATTAATAAAAAAAAAAAAAAAAAAGGAGGGGAACAGGGCGAGCGAAGAACGTGTGCTCGATAACGCGAGTTTTATTACCGAAGGCCCCGGTTGATAGGCGGCGCGGTGAGAATTACGCTTGGAAATTGGGTAATTTATGAAATTCTCCCTTGGCAAAAGAATTCCAGAGGAATTTCGAGGGCCGTATTTAAGAGGGTGGTCTCGTTCGTTTGGAACTGTTTTCTCTTTTCTCTTTCGGAGGAAGAATCGAAATTACGTTTCGACGGGATCCGTTTTCGTTCCATCTGCGAGTATCAATTTTTTTTCTTCTTTTTTTTTTTTCTTTTTTTCACAGAGGAAAGAAATATAACGTTATTGTTTCACGGGACGGGATTTTTCGCTTCGCCTTTTGACGATGAAAGTCATGGATTTGCAAGTACAGTTTTAGATATAAAGTCAATCTCTCTTTTCTAAATTAAAGAAACGGGATCACCCTTTATCAAATAAATTTTACACAAAGTCAGACCGCAATGCGCTCGAGCAACGAAAAGAATTCTTTTTGCATCGTGAAAACGCGTACGCTGCTGATTTAACAGTCGTTTGTACCTTCTGTCGCGTAACCTTCGAGAGGGGAGCGAGAGAGGAGCCGCAATGTGACGAGGATCGAGGCCATTCTCACGGAATTACCCCGAAAGCTCCATAAAAATTATTTTCCACCGCGGACAGCTCGTCTTCCAATTTATTCCCATTCGACTCGCTCCCGATACATATTCAAGAATCGATATTTTCCCCGCCCTCTCCGAAAAAAATTCTTTTGTGCCAAATATTGGAATTGCTTTTTTCCTCGAAAGCCGCCTTTGTGCTCGCAAGCCACGCGAACCGAAAGCGGGATGAAAAGAGCACGTGGATGTCATGCAGGTAACACGTAAGCGCCACCCTTCATCCTCCCCCACCCGTTTCTTTCTTTCTCTCTTTCTCGCTCGCTTTTTCCCCCTTTCCTCTGTCCTTCTTCCCCTCTCAGCCATTATTTCTTTTCTTTCTCCATTCTAAACCATGAAAATTAGGGCAATGACCGAGATAAGGGCGACACCACCACGCGACCAACCCTCTGTCGGGTTTCGACCCTCGTTAGCGCGACCCAGTGCCGACTCCTGGCATAACCAGGCACCAGAAACGCTGAAATCGTACTCCCATTAGTTCCGGAAACCGTGGCAGAACGATATTGTTGCGGAACATTATTTTAAGCGCACGCGAACGCGAATGCACCGACCGGCGACTTATTGCCCAGCTGGATACGCTCTAACTCTCGGCGGCGAATATACTTTCCGACCGGGAAACACTAAAAAAAACTGACACGAGAGGAAAACAAAAGCAAGGAGGGGGGGGGGATCGTCGATTGCCTTGAAATTGCAACGTTCGCTGGTAACACGCTTCTAATTGGCAACGTTCGCGCGCATAAATCGATAAACAGGTTTCCAAGGGGGGAAGGAGAGGGGGGGGGGCGGAAAGTGCACGAAACCTGTATGCATCGATGGCAGCAATTTGTTGCCTCGGAAATGGGTCAAACACGCTGGACACGGGGTTTTCACGGTTTACGTCTCGCGGAGACAGAGCAAGATACATCGACGGCGATTCTTTTCCTTTTTTTTCTTTCTTTCTTTTCTTTCCGTCGTGCTTTTTCGGATTGATGGATCGTCGACGTGTAACGTCCTTCTCTCTTCTTTCTTTTTTTTTTCTTTTTTTTTTTTTATTTCCAAATACACAAATTCTTCTACTCCACTTAATTTAAAGTCACGAATTTGTACGATTGAAAACACAATGGAGAAAGGGAAAGAGAAGCAGATAAATTTGAAGCGGTAATTGCTGAAGATCGTTCCTTCTTTTTCGCGTCGGATGTAACCGAAACGAAACGCGCGCATCGCTGTCGATTGCGCGCGAGTCTTTTTTCTTTTTTCCTTTCGTGCAGAATATTTCCCCGGTTTGCAAAGACCCCGAGTGGATATTTTTTTCTCGCCGGAACTAGGTCAGATTTATTTAAAAACGAATTCGCCCGGCCAGTTGCGAAGTCGCCAGCGGCGTCGAACGTGTCACTGGAACAATCATCGATTTTGCAATCGTGCAGGCAAATGTAACACACTTTGGGAATGCAATCGCCGATTCCATTCCCGGTCATTACGGAACCGACGCTCGAAATCGAAATTACGAGAAAAAGAAAGTAAAAAGAACACGCTTCGCTTCGAAACGAAAATGCAACAGAGAGAGAGAGAGAGAGAGAGAGAGAGAGAACGAAAGAAAAAAAGAGAGGAGGAATCGTATCAAAGAGATATCTCCACCATTGTTGCACGTTCCATCGAATCAGCGGAAGGAAAATAAACTTACAATCAAAGAACAACAATGACCGGTCGCTAACTTCGTTCCGCTGAGAACAGAGAGAAGGAGGAACCGAGAGAGAGAGAGAAAAACGATACAACAAAGATGATACGACAGCGTTGGGGGCAGAGTATCCAACCTCCTCGACAAACGGATCGATACACTCGGTAAACGATAAACCGTAGACACGCGTTTAAATAAAGCGCCGAATCCTCCTCCGCTGTCTCTTGAAAAGAGAGAGAGAGAGAGAGAGAGAGAGAGAGAGAAGACACGCTGCGACCGATTGCCTACGGGTGGTAGAAAACAGCTGGAGGGGTGAACACACACTCGAGGCGTAGCTGGTAACGGGAGAACGATGCGTGTTTTCCGGCACGCTATTTGTTGCGTGGCTCGCCACGTGCTGTGCGTTCAGATATGTATTCCGTTTGACGAGACGCTGCTCGGCAGATACACATAGATTTTGTCTGTCATTACAGTCACAGTGACGCACCGTACGTCTGTATCTTTGGCGCGATGATGCGCGCGTGCTGCGACACGTGCTCCCTGCCACCAAATATGCCCGTGTCGTTCGATAAACGGACCACTTCAACGTCCAATATTTCCCGAACGATATTACGCGACTGACATTCACACGTGGACATTCGACGCTAACGAATTCCTTGGTCGTCGTAACGCTTCCATGAGCTTTTTCAAGTTTTATGGGAGATAAAAGAACGAACAATGCGTAACAGGAGGAGGTAGGAGAAGGAAGGTGGCAGAAAGAGGAACATAGCTCGACCATGAGTTATAAAAGTTTTCACCGAAAGAAAATTGATGGGCCCCGATGGTGAGTGGCTCTTGGATTCTTGGAAAAGAATTCCGATTCCGATCGATAGGCCATCACCCGCGTTCAATTCTCTAATTCTTTCGACGTTTTTTTTTTTTTACATTCAACTCGAAGTTGTTTCGAACCGTCGAGTCTCCTTCGTTTCTGGACATTTCGATAAATCGATAAACATTTCGCGTTGCTTCAACTGCAAGTTCAGCGGATTTCTCCGACTTCGTGTTTCGTACGAATTCGTAGTAGCAAGGGATAGCCGGTGGAAACGGATAGATCGGCCCGCACGCGCAATTGAACAAAGCCCGAGCTCTAGCCTCTCTGACAACTAATAACGGTAATACCGGCGTAAACTTTCGAAACAAGTCGGCCCGCCAAGGTGTATACACGAAATTAATGTCACCGGGGGTTATCGCATGGACGGAAGGGCATGGTTGACGACCTTTTCCTCGAGTTCTGAAAGCGTCGCGAGCCCCTCCGATTCGCCGATGAAACCCCAAAGCTGCAAGCATCTCGTAAACTGGCCACATTCCGTCGTGACCTCGCATTATCCCGTCGTTTCTCTTTTTTAATTAAACTTAACGTTAGAGCTTCACGAATCGAGGGAACTCTTTCGAGGAATCGTTCGCTCTCGTACCCCCTTAAGTTCGTGTTGTTGGTCGGCAAAAAGCATGCCGATACAGTCGTTCAATTTAGCTGCTTAACACACTGATTCCCGCGTCATATCTGGGTAACAGTCAAGTTTTCATTGGGTGATGATTTTTAAATCTTGAGGCAAGAAATATTTATTGGAAAAATGAGTTTTTAATTGCAAGTCACTTTTAAACCGAGCAAATTGAACTCGATGTTCAAATAACAATATAACAATAGTGCGGTGAATTTTTTGGATTCTTTCAAGTGGTCGTAGTTACATTATCTACGTAAAAGTACATAATATTGGAGTAATTATTTGCAAGTTCTCTAAATTTCTAGTCTATGACAAGCTAACACTTAAGCACGTACGTGTCACAAACTTAACAAAAAGAATGAAAAACAGAATAGAAACATAGAGAAAAGAGGAATAAAAAAACAAAAACATAAAAGAAAGCATGGAAACAATAGATTTCGAAACACCTGCTCGAGTTACACTCGGCGTCAATTGTGCATGAGCGCGAGTTTTATTAATGGTCTGCCAATAAAAATGTTGCGGTTTTGACATTGCGAGATTTCGTGGTCGAACAATCAAGGTTGCAGCGCCAAAATACGTGTATTTAGCTTAAGATGTACTTGAAAGTAAACTCGATTAAACTGACAACGAGCTAAATAGATTCTACTGTCTGTTCGATTCTACGCCGCTTTTCTTCCACTCGACGATCGGGTCCACGCTGTTCATGCATCCTCTTCGCTATTCTCTCGTACCTTTTACATCATGTTATAACGTCGTATAACGTCTGCGGGCCATCTTGATCCGCGCTACAATATCTCGACTGATTTATTTCGTCCACTTATTGCACACAGATTTCACGATTGACGATTGTTAAGGACTAGCTGGAAGTTCATAGAACTGAGGGAAGGTGATTTGTTCGTTGTCGAGAACCGGAAAATTTCGACGTGTTAATGGTGTCAGGGGGGAACATGATTTATCGACCGTTGACTCGATATGATAATTTGATGTTCGCATGATACGATATCGATAGCCGTGAGTCGATGTAAATCAATAGAATGGCTTCCGATGTAATTCAATGCCGATGTCAGACTGGGCTGTAGGGATAGATTATGACAACCCTGTTGTCACGGTAGCCAATGCGATTCCTGGAGTTGTGCAACTTGACGTACAGTTCCGTGCAAACAACGTCTCGAAACAGAGTCGAAGCTATTACCACTGTTAATACCAAAAGAATCGACCAAACACTTCTACCAAACGTCATCTACTTCACAACAGACTCGTACTCGTAATTCATCAACGATTGACCAACAATTGAAAAATCATCATACTCGAATAGCCGAATTTTTATTTCAATTTTACATTTCGCTCCAATTCTTAAAATTATAACATCATAAATAACATTTTTTTTTATCGATTACCGAT
Organism: Tetragonisca angustula; assembly: GCA_036937485.2. NCBI lineage: Eukaryota > Metazoa > Arthropoda > Insecta > Hymenoptera > Apidae > Tetragonisca > Tetragonisca angustula. The sequence continues at coordinate 65,176 of JAWNGG020000009.1, read as the reverse complement.
GCTTTAGAGAGGAATATCTGGATTTAAGTAGTACGACCATCGAACAAGTCAGACGCGAGTGGTTGGTTTCAGCCCAGCGTTGAAACGTAGATATATCGCGCGTCAAATTATTCCATTTTTTTTTTTTTTTTTTTACCTTCTGGTGGAACAGCGACGATGGCGATGGAAAATGTACTCGGTGCTCTCACCGAGCCTGTCGACAGGGTATTTTTGGTAATTCCGGCGAAACGCGTTAGACCCTCCCATTTATGTGTCCCGAGCAGTCGGCGCGGCATTGTCGTGTAACTAATGGAAATTTAAGCCCGTCCGTGAATCCAGCCTTTACTCCTCACTGGCATGCGTGTCACGTATCACTTTCCACCGAGCCTTCAGCAAACACGCCTGTTTACGATATCCTCGGATGATAACAAGCAGTCTTATCTCGTATTGTCGTACAATACGAATCTGTTGTTGCAGCCGCTAACCGCTCTAATTTTTCTCTCTCTTTTTTTTCTGTTTCAGGTGAGTTCGAAATGCGCGCACGTGTCCCATGTCTCCGATTCCAGAGCGCGTAGAAGGAAGTCCTGTTGGTAATTAAGCTTTGATCACTTGTCGAAAATGTTTCAACCTTTAACTTTTAGTTTTACCTCGAACGGAGATTTTTGAGATTTCAAAGCCATACCATTCGTTCCACTTTGGCGAGCTGCACTAATTGGTGGCTTACGGTGGTTTCAAGACAGAGAAAAATAGGATCTCGTCTTATTATCTTCCTCTCGATAGTCGAGGAACAGGTCTCTTCCCAGAGACCTAGACGAAATCCCGAGAACGCGACACCGGTCTCGAGTCTCCCGAGCCGATCTCGACGAAGGCTGAGATTTTCCAAATAGAAACGAATATCCCTCTGCAATTGAAATCCGTCGGTAATAACGGTCGAAACGTTTCAAGGCGTTTCCCTCTCCATTTCAATAACGCCGTCGTCGCGCAGTTGCCACGCGGGGACCGGCTAAATATAAATGTACACGTCGTTTTCGTGAGGCGGCGCGGCGCGCGAAAGAGGAAAGAATTGCGAGGAGGTGCAGATAGCAGGTGCATTAGTCGGAGTCGTGTGTACCGGGTCCCCAGGAGAAATCATGAGGTCTTACCCTCCTCGACCCGTTGGTAACGGCGGTGCCCGCGAGGGTGAAAGGCCCTAATAAATCCTAATACTAAATCACCCCCTCGTCCGACTCTCTCCTATTACTCATATTCTGTGCGCGGCGCGTGGTGCGGACGGGCACGGAACCAGCTTTGTTTTCTTTTTTTCTCTTCTTTCTTTGTTCTTCTTCTTCTTTTCGAAACGCTAGACGGGGTTACGTTTCATTAAATGTGACGTGACCTTCTCCGCCGGCTGGCATTAGATAATTGCCTTAGAGAAACGAGGAAGGGGGGCAGGGGTTTCGAACACGGGCGGTATATCGATTATTTTTGAAATCGAACTGCCAGCCTTTAATCAGAGCGATATCCTCCCCGGTTATCCACCCTCGTCTTGTACATCGTGCCACGTCTGTAATTTGCCGCTGCTATACCAGGCCGCTTTGTGATCTCGTTGAGCTCTAGACGCCGTGGTTAAGTTGCCGGGCGTGAGAAAGTTTATTCGCCAGTTTATTTCTTGGCACTAGAGTTCGTCCCGTCTTCGGAGATATCGGCGACGAGTTGCCAAACGAGTTTGTCACCGGGTGGCTTGTTATATTGCTATCGCATTGCCAACGCGGTGATGTTACGTCGTGGAGGAGATTGGTTCGAGCAGATGAGGAGGAGGATCACCGATTCGTGTTGATCCAGAGTCAACATCATCGATTAATCAAGTTCCCTACGAATAGAGCCGTATTACAGGGATTATAGATGCGGGCTTTATACCGAAACAAAGAGGTATAGTCTTCGTAGTCTGTAATGAGCTTACCATTATTCCCAAAACTTAATTCGAGGATCAAGGAAATGACGATGTATCTCTTTTTATCCGAAACGTTCGAAATTATTAAGAATACACGTCGTAAACGTTCGAAAGAGAAAATTCTGAAATTCCGAAAAAAAAAGAAAAATGAAAAAAAAACCGACAGTTCGATAAAAATGACACCTCGTTGCAGTGCAATTTGGCGGATGGTGAGCCGGCCGCCGAGGCCGATTCGAAATTTATCTCGCGTCGGAGCAACACGGCCACGGTCATTTGTCCGGAACAGCGGTGCTACACGATATCAATATCCGTTTTGTCGAATTATGTTCATGCCTGTTCGGCGTCAGCGCAAAATCAGCGCGTGGGGCCCGCCTACGTGTAACCGAAATGTAATTACAAACGCCGGCCTGGTAAACACGTGCGTCTGATATTCATACACACACGTGCCAGCCGGGGCCGTTCGTACGCGCGATGGACGTTCGCTCTCTCGCTTATGACCGCCGTTGTATCAGCACGGAGGAACAATAATCGTGCACCGCCCCGCGAGCGTAATATTACCGGCGAGCTGCAGCGGAACATCCGGTTTTCATCCGGTACTTTTCTCTCTCTCTCTCTCTCTCTCTCTCTCTCTCTCTTTCTCTCTCCGTCGTGCGATTGCCGTCTCCGAGTAGAGACGTTTTCACGTCGCCTGGCCTTTGTGTCTTCGTGCCATCCACGGATAATTATACGCGTAACGCGATGGTTTATACCATATGTGGAACGTATATATGTAACTGTTATCAGGCATTGTTCTTCGGTGACGCGCGCAAACTCTTTCAATCCTCCTCCCGCGTTTGAATTTTTAACCCGTGCTCGGTTGAACAGGTGACACACTCTCGCGTCTTTTTGTCGGTTCGATGCACGCGCTTTATTCGCGTTCGGTCGATGACACTGAAAAGTTAATTGGACGCGAGTTGAACGCACGCGGGAGGACGCTGTTGCAGATGCTTGTTTGTTTCGCCGATTTTATAAATTTGGTGGTTCTTTATGGGCTTATCGGAACGGTGGGGTGCTCGAAGCGACGGATTATTTCTGCGTCGAAGCTCGAAGATCGATGTCGCCTCGCGTGTTCGATTGGAAACTAATTCCATTCGTCGTTGAAACGTTCGTCAAACGTTCAAATTACCAGCTTACGTGTTCTAAATCGTGATCAGAATTTCAGAAGGATATCTCGTTACACGATGATAATTCGATTCGTTCGTCGTACGCTGTTTCAAAAAAGAAAAAACACACGCCGCTCTTGTCCAAGCTGAAGGCGCGAAACGAACAGGCTATCAACGACCACGTACAATCAACCGGCCATTATCAACATTATATTCCAATCACGAGCACATCATAGACCCGTAATAAATTATTTGCGCGGTCCCGTAGCGTGATTCACGTTTCTACGGCCGCGCGTCGATAACGAGCCAATTAGCGCGTTGTCGCCGCGTAACGATACAACACGTATCCATCGATCGGCCGATCGCATAATCGTTTAAAAGATGACACGCATAGACTAAAGAGAAGGAGAGAGAGAGAGAGAGAATTAAATTCATAGAGATGAAGCTAGCGTCTCTTCTTTCAGTACGATGTTCCACGGGAATTAATAATTGAACAAGTCTTCTCGTTCAATTATACCGCGGTGGCGTTATTTTATCGTGGCGATCGCGCGGCATAGGCAGCCGTCAATTAATTTCAGGAAGCACGTTTCGATGCGTCGAACGCCATTTTCATCCCGTGTTCAATTACCGGCCTGGCAAATGAGATAATTGCACGAGAAGAAGACAGTGGCAATCCCTGGCCATCTTCTTCGTTCCCTTCTTCCTTTCTCTCTGCTCCATCGTCTTCTTCTTCCTCTTTCTCTTCGGTTTACGTCCGAGCAACTTCTACCACCCGTCGACTATATATCGGAGACTGATTCGAATTCCTCAGACCAGTTGGCGTGATTGCGAGCAATTACACAGTTTCTTACATGGCCAGTTCCCTCCCCCGGACCAATTATTTGCTTTTGCCGAAATTAACCGTAAATTGCGGAGGGCTTCGACGAATCGTGCCCTCCCTCTTTCCAGCCAGCTGGCGGTTGCGACTCGAGACGTATCGCTTTACGTTTCTAGTCGATCCCTTCCCGGTGATTACTGTGCTTTTCTAATGGAACAGCTGGTTGTTCGTCGTGTGTATCAAAGTCGACTCGCAAGAGAACCTGGAATTAACCTAAATTTGTGCATATCACGATTTATCTACGTATTAGCGTGAATCGTTTTATAGAGGTCATTTTGTTACTGATTGAGTTCGTGTTGCAGTTGAAATTTTTTGTCAAGAACAAACGCAGTTTGAATCCGAGTTTGTTGCCAGCAAATTTTTGAACCTGCGAGTACATCATCGTACAATCAGTTAAATTTCCACGAGCCAACAGGTAACTCGATAATCGAACGTGTGATTGAACACGTTGTTTTAGCAATTTCGATACAGTTGATATGGTTTTGTCCAACATGGTTTATTTCTTCGTTCTTCGACCTGTAAAAGTTTCTGTAAAAATTGACGTGAAACTTAGATGGAGTGAACGGTCAGGAGGCAAGAGATTCAAGCGATCTGTATTCCCGCGGTGGAGGATAATCCCAGAAAATATCGCATCCCGTGGAGCAAGTGTTTCGATGGGCGATCGAACACCACAAACAATGCTCGTTGATCGTTAGGTTAACGGAGATCTATTAGCGCGAAATTCTGGTTAAGGCAGATAATAACGTCGATGCCGCGAAATTATTATTGATTCGCGTTGTACTGTACCAACTCGCGTTTGGTCTGGCTGCAATAAATTTCCCATTATCGCTGGAAAATGTACAAGCCCGGTGGAAAAACGGGATTTCAGCAAATTCCACTCACTCGACAAACAAAGCGTTTAGAAAACTTTAATTTCCCTCCTTAATGATCGTTCTGTTCCGATGTATTCGAAGATTGAAATTTTCGAATTAATTCGAAGGGAATGAATGGAATTCGTAACGTCGCTTCTCGAATCGATCGTGACGAATGATCTACGAAAATTTTAATTTCCCATTAATAAATGTCCCGATGATTGTGACTGTTTGTTACAAATTTTGAAGAGTGAAATTTTAGAGTCAACTCGACGAAAAAATTTTTCAGACAAACGAACGAAATTTAAAACGTCGATGAAAATAAAGCAAGCGTGTACATTGTTTATAGAATAGTTGAGGAATCATGCTCTTCGATATTTCTGATCGCGTTCTCGCAAACACTTCAATATCGTCGTTCAACTAAAAAACCATCGCGGCGCAGCGTAACAGGAATATTCCCGTGGAAGTTCGACGCAGCGCGATAATTCACGGCGGGATAATTCGCGTACGCTGTTATTAATTTATATCCCCTTTTCCGCGCGTTCCCTGTGGATTCCTCGACGCCGGACCCAAAAAAAAGAAGGAAAAAAAGAGAGAGAGAGAGAGAGAGAGAGAAAAAGTGGTAAAAAGACCAGCACAGCCCGGTTACCCGATCTTCGAACGACCGGTAACCATCGTGCGTGCTCTCGCCTCGACGCCGCTCGCGACCAAAAAACGTCGCTGAACAGAATTAAACAACAAAAAACTTGGAAAATGCGAAAAAGGGAAAAGAAACAGGAGGGGGGAAAAAATGGAAAATGGGGACAAAAAATCGGACGGGAAAAAGGAGAGCGAAGGGAGGGGGGTGGGCGGGTGGTGGAAACCCGTGGGGTGGGGAGGGGGAGGAAAAAAGAAGAGGAAGAAAAATCAGAGGAGAAAAAAAATTCACGCGCGCACGCAATTTCGCGTTTCACGCATATCGGCAGGCAACGTGTGGCCCTGGCTGCGGCGTTCGAGGTGGCGGAACCGGTACCCGGCGGTGGCCTGCTATTTGCATACGTGGCGCGCGGGGGTGGTGGACGAGGCGGCCGAGGCGGCGGAGGAAGGCAGGCTTTAATGCCCATGCATCATGCATATTCAAACCCCCGGCACGGTACAGCTGTACACGGAAGCTAAATCCCAACGCGCGTCTCCGCCGTTGGCCCCCTCTCTGCCCACCCTCCTGCGCACTCGTTCTCTCTCTCTCTCCCACTCTCTCTGTTTCTATTCGTCCGCGCGCGTTCCTACGCAGCTGTATTCGCGTGTACATGCATAACTGTCCGGGACCGTGTCTCCGTTCTGTCTCTTATTGAAAATCAAAATTCAAGCGAATTAGTTGGATGCGCAGACCTTGGGGAGAGGAGTACGTCTCTCCTCCTCCTCCTCCATCTCTTCCTCGTCTTTCCACGTGTTCCAAGCTCTCGTGTTCCACGAGCTTAGCATCGAGTATCGTGATTTTCCTTGCTTCCTTCCCCCGTGGATACTGGTACGCTACTGGCGGAATAGAAACTGCACGGAGGGACGGAGAGACAGAGAGAAAGACAGAGAGAGGGAGAAATGCTCGCAGGCCTGGGTTTCGTGTGTTTGCTCGTGGACGAGCGTATATACGGGCGTCAGCTAGGGAGAAGTATAATTGCTCAATCGTAACCTGGCCAGTGCTGTAAGTGGATCCACGGTACCCTCACCTGCGGCCGGGATAATTAAACTTCGCAGACGCGGTGGCGCGCTGGCCCCGCCGCCGACTGTGCGATGCGTCCGCAAGGAAAGCTTGCCGGCAAGTCGCGATTCTCGATCACGGAGAAGAGAGAGAAAGAGAGGGAGGGAGAGAAAGAGACAGAGAGAATCAGTCGATGAGCGAAGGGTGGAAGGAATCGTTGTAAGGAGGGGGTTGATATTCGATATTCGCGGGTTCGGCGAGCTTTTTCTTTTGTTCCTTCGTTTCCAATCTGCGAGGAGCGCGCAGACCGTACGTATGTACGTACATACGTACGTAACGATAGAGTTAGTGCGATTCATTATCAGTTATAAGACGGTGCCGTTTACCGGATTCAGCCATTAATTGCGGCAGGAAGTGTGTCGATTGTAAAAAGTGAAACGGGGAGAGGGGGGTAGAGGGTGGACGTTGATCCTCGTTTTGTGTCTGGCTTTTTTAATGAAATCGCGGCAGGACGCGGATGTTCGTCCGGTGACACCGATGCAGGGTAACGTGGAAATATTCCGCTCACGCGTGCATATTATTATCGTTCCTGTAATATTACACGAATGAAAATCATTTCATATTAAAATGAACCGATACGTTGCATACGTTTACATTGCAAACATCAGAGGACTTGCCCATTGAATTGGGATGTCGTTACGTAAAACGATCCGATTAATATTACATATCGACGTTAATTTCATTTTAATTCCATTTCTCGTTCAACGGGAGGCGAAGGGAAGCGTTTCATTTCAATTGTCGAGTTTATTTCGCTACAAGTAGACGCAGTGTCTCCGTTGTCAGGCAAATCGTGCGCATTCTTTTTTTTTTTTTTTTTTTTGTTTTTGCCTTTAAACGTATCTCCATTCACGTGTACACGATATAAAGTCAAATATTTACGCGTCTCTTTTTAACACACGCTCGCTCGGTGTATTTTCGAAAAAACTGTTTTCCTCTCGCTTCAGTTAACACGCACATTGTCCGCTTAATCTGCTCTGAACGTGCTCGTTCGTTCGCGCGCGTTTCATTCAGTTTTTTCGTTCGATAATGCATCTTTTTCAGTTTAGTTACCATTTGATTCACTCTCTCTCTCTTTCTCTCTCTCCCTCTCTCTTTTCCCACACTGCACGCTATCGGCCGTTAGCGTATTGCGTTTTGCGCCACGAAAGACCTCTAAAATTGAAAGCACATTTTTCATAAACTTTCTGTGACAGAGCTATTAAAAAACACGAATTCGTTGAATTCGTTGCACCCTTCTGCAAAAACAAATTACTATATACCTCTGCCTCTGTCGTTTCCAAAACATGATTTCCACTGTTTAGAAAATCCTCGACCATCGCTGCAAAGAAAAATTATTTTGTTTGATGTTTCATTTTATTTTCTCTGTCTCTGTATTTTTTTTTTTTTTTTAAATACACAGAATTGGAGTTTTGTTTTTTTTTTTTTCTTTGAATTTGTTTAATTAATTTTTGCCCTTGTTGACAGAAAATAATCGAGAAAGAGATTACATACATATGCAGACAGATATGAGAAAGTGACCACAAAATATTAATTCATGATTAAGCCGTTCAACATCGAATAAACTTATGAAATGTGAATCGTTTGTTTCTCGAAAATTAAACATTCGTCCCACGCTTATCAACTTATAAACTAAACGGCGAAAGACAACATTTGTTTTATTTCGTAACGAGTGTGTTCAGTAGTATCCTATCGCAAAGAGACAAACATCGAACGAAAGAAACGTCCTTTCTTTTCCTTTTTTTTTGTTTTTCCATAAAGAAGTTCCTTCCTGAGCTCTCTTCGTTACCTGCGATCCCGAAAATGATCGCTCGAAAACGTATAACAGTTCCCCATCGACGAGCCAACTGATCACGGGGCAATCTCTCCTCGCCAGTCGCGGCTTATTTCGCTCGGTCGACGTCGAGTGCATCGATGCACGACGGCTACCGCGAATCGCGTTAGAGAACGATGAATGGCTGCTGGCCGGGGACGAATGCGATTTCGCGTAAAATTGGGAACGAAGCAAGCAGTAGTAAAAAGTTGTTCGTTGTCGACAGAGCCCATAGTGTTTCTACTTCTCTCACTTTCTCTTGCTCTTACTCTCTCTCTCTTTCACTCTCTGATCGTGGTTCACCCCTAGCTCTCTTAGAGAAGCTAGCCGAAGGCGGTTGGAAGGGGTTGGTGGATGCAGGAACATCGTGGCGACGCCTCGGGGGCAAACGGCGCTGAATAGAAGCAGGAAGAAGGCAGACGAGGGTGCAAAACCCAGCTCGACCCGGGAGAGTAGACAGTTTAGCCAACTTTCAGATTTACACCCTTGCAGTTCGTTCACGGGCCGCCTGCTTTGGCAGACGAGAAGGAAGGAGAGAGAGAGAGAGTGAGAGGGGCGGGGGGACAGCTCCGGGGTCGGATGGGACACGCTCGAGATCCTCGGCTTCTTACGCCGTACAATGCTCGATTTTCTTGCGCGCGCGTGCGCGTGCACGTGTGAGACCAGTGTCTACAAGAACTATACCTCTGTAGAATGATCCCCGTCCTCTCTGGCAAGTTCTCGTTTCGCGAGCGCGCGAACAGGTTGAAACTTCGATCTCCGCCCGCTGCGAATATCGGAGCAGGACGCGAAGCTCTTGCGAAAACCAAACCATGTTCTCTCGTTCGCTCGCGATTTACCCCGACGATTACCAGGGCAAGGACGAAGACGTATACGTGAATTCTAGCTCCTTGAATCTCGCGGAGCTGTTTTCTTGCTTTGGTTGTACGTAATTTATGAAAAGTTATATTGATTAACATTATCTCTAGTTTGCGCAGTCTGAACGAGGCGCGCGTAATTGAAACAATTGCCAGCTGAACCTAATTTAATTACCTGGACAAATTCCAACGAGATAGAATTTCTGAGACCTCCTGCGAAGGTTATTTTCCAGACTGGAAAAATATTAACATCGTTCGCACCGGTGATTCGGTGATCAAGGCTTGGCTTTTTCATCGGCCGCCTCTTTTTATTAAAAAGCTCCGCTTGAATTTTTTCCCCACCGCGTTTTCGCGCACCGAAGGTTCCGGTCTGCGACCCGCATCGAAAAAGCACGTTAAAGACAGCGGAAAACACCGAGCACCCGTGTCTAACAATTTTCCGATAATCCGTGAACCGCCACAAAGACGAAAACCACGATGGCAGCGTAGAAAAATCCGGGCAGCGGTGCAACGTCCCTTTCGAACCAGCGTCTCGTTGGTAACACGCGTGTGTGGGTGTTCGAGCGGATTAACCAATCTCCTCCTCCTCCTCCTCCTCCTCCTGTTCCCTTAGGCCAGCTCCGTTCCTCCTAACCACCCCCACCCCCTTTGCCCTCTTCATCCTTAATAAACGACGGAAGTCTAATGTACTTATCGCCCTCGCTAAATAAGCCGGGCACTCCTCGGCGTCAAAGAAATGTAAGCAGCTTATTTATTTCGTCGTTTGATAAATACCGGCAATTAAGCTTAAAGAGCGCGCGGCCGGGACGCGAGAGGCCCCGGCTAGGTCTACGGACGACAGGGAGGGATGGCAGAAGGGAGAAAGACGGTCGAAAGAGAGGCAGAGATGGGAACAGTAGATGAGGCGAGAGAAAGAGAAAGATAAAGTGGATGCTCGCGCTCTGGATTCACGTTGGATTCTCAACTGACGCGCGAGAGAGCGAAAGACAGAAACAGGTGAGGGAACGATTCGCGCGGCGTAGCGATGGAAGGAAAGAAGGAAGGAAGGAAGGAAGGAAGGAAGGAGAGAGGAACCTGAGCCTCTCTCTTCTTATCTACAAGTTCCAATATACCAGGAGCAGCTCGACCCCCAGTTTTCCGTTGGCGCGAGGCCCTCGACGCCTCGGCGTCGTCTTAATGCAATAAATGATCTCATTTCGGTGATAACTGTCTTGATATATCGCGAGTAGCGCGGGGGTAGTGGGAGGGGGGAGGTGATATTTCGAGTAGTTGCGGCCTACGAAGGAGGGCAGGCAGAGAGGACGACGGTCAGGAAGCGAACCGAACTTCCTTTCCATCGACTGCCACGAGATCATCCCAGCCCCGATAGATAAGCCCCCTTTACAGCCGTTCGTTCGGTTATCTGTCCACTCGCCTATGCACGACCGCTTTATCTCCCGTTACACCACGTTTCGGATTCTCCTTTTTCGAGTTACTGGGTTTCTGGAGACCTTGGTTCAACCGTGTTTGGTCCGAGCTGAAAAGTGACGGTAAATTTCAAGCATCGATCGATTCCTCTACAGATTACTGGAGTGTGTTTAACATCGGTTACAAAATGGCTAATGTAGGTTGTTCCAGCAAACCTCCACGTTTCAACAGAGAGCCCGTCTTCACGTACAAATTTGATACTCGACCCAGAGATCGCACGGTGTTTTCCAGATCGAGCATCCCTCTCGTATTTCCAAAATAAGCACAGTATTTCGACGTTAACGTAAGAACTCCGCCAGCCAGCCCGAAATAGTCTGACGATAGCCAAACGGCCGGATCTATTCCCGACACGTGACGCCGGCGTTCCTGTTTCCTTTTTACGCGAACGTGTTGCATACATATTTGTTCGTTGACCCATGATTTATGCCCTTGCCGGGTCGATCTAGGATTCACCTGCTAGATGGACGTGCACGGGCGCAGAATATTCGCGAGTCAGGCAGGTGTCTGCTATTGGATTCTGTGCGCGGAATCCCGAATACGAGAATAGTTTTCTATCCAACGAGTGGAACGTTCGGTGGATCGTGTCGAACGTACGTTCGGTTATACAAAAAAATTACATCCACCTCTCTCCCTGCCCGTTGAAAAATGAAAAAGTCCACGATAAAATCTTCCAGCGCGTACACTCGTTATCTCAATTTTCGCCAGAGACTTGACAGCCATTTTCCATGCCCGATCGCCGCGAACGATGACGTTGGAAAACGTCGAAAACGAAACCAGACCTTTTCTTGAAACCCTGAATTTTTATTCGTTTAGTTTATCGGATACCTCGTACGTTTCACCGTTGAAGACAGATGCCGGAGAGTTTCTCCCCCAGTGCCAGGGAAGATGGGAGGGGGTGGCGTTGACCTTTGCTTCTCTTCGGAGCTTCGCTAAATTCCGGAGGAACACGTGGACACCCTTTTAACAGTTCGATCCAGCTACCGAGTGGTTCGCACATAGTCGTTCTCGTCATTAGTTGAAAATATATTATTTTGTTTTACTTTCTCGACTGTTTGATCATTATGACTTCAACGACTATATGTACAGGGTGGAAAGTTTGTCCGTGGCTATCACAGAATGAATTCCACACCTTTGATTTGATGGAAATAACGTAAAGAACCTGTCGCAAAATTGATTTCGACCTTGAATATTCTTTTACATGTATTTCCAACGAATTACAGAGTGAAATTTAAATAAGAATTTGACAAAGTTCGAGTTAATTAATCGAATAAGAGTTTAACAAAGTTTGAAGGTTACAAACAGCGGATGAAACAAGTCGGAGCTCCCAATTCTCAAGATTCTCGACGTCACTTCGTATTTAGTCTCGGAGTTGAAAACTCTTCTTCGAAATTTCAAAACTGCAGTCCATCCGAGTGTGTACGGTGCGATATCAAAGAATGTTAACATTATCATTATAATTGGCAATTCGAATTCCGACTGTAAAATTTGCGACAGATCCTTGTCATTTTCCGCTGTCTGTCTAAAGCCTCAGAAGGTAACGTGAAAGTGAAACAGAATGTTACGAAATTCCCTCGTCTCCTTCTTCCGATCTTTGCCTTTCGCAATCGTATCCCGTAAATACGTAGCTTCTCGAGCACACCACTCGGCGTCGTCCCCTGTTGGACGGTGGAGGAGGTATCGCGATGGAAAAGTAGTAGATTTTCGGGCGTATTTCACCGCCGAAGACAGGTGCTAGAGTTTCTTTCCCCTCTAGGCCGGGTCGACCTTTACTTCTCATTGGAGTTTTCGACGGCGTTTTCCGGGGGAAACAAGCGCACCGCCGCGGCAAACTTCGTGTTGGAATCAACGGAGCGGTCGAGTCGAGCCGTGCCGGGTTGTATATCAGAAGGAAAACGTGGGCTAGGTACACCGAGCAGGAACGAGGTTTAACGGCTCCCTCTAGGGCTGCCAGTTACCACGGTCCGATGCCTACCCTCTCGACCTGTCCGTCCTGGAATAAAGATGGCCGAGGGGTTGCAGGAGCATCCGCACTGGGGTTATCCTCATGGGATTGCACGAGGGTGTACCGTCTGTATACGTGTAGCAGCCGGCCGTTTGTGTACGTGGACGAGCGGCGTGCAGACGGGGGTCGAAGAGGGAAGAGGGGCTTTTTTGCTCGATGCAACCACGACAGACCTGACGAGATGTAAATTCTACGCGTCACGGAAGAAAATACCCGCGGTAACGTATACGCTATCGTTCATAAGTATCCAGACACTTTGATCGATCCGCGGCAACGATATCCACGCCTGATAAAAATGTACGAATTAGGTGGGAATTTTCTGGAATCGATACAAAATACTTGTTGGAGGGCTTACTTTCCAATATTTTTGTAATACTTTTGCATTGCAAACGTATACGTTATCGTTCGTGAGTATCCAGACATTTTTAATCGCCTGATGAAAATGTAATTAAATGTAAATTCCATGGAGTTAAACTATTTTGTCAACCCCTTGCGCTGGAATAACGTGTCACGTCGAGAATTTTTTGCCCCAAAATTGCAATATTTTCTCAGTTTTATGTATATTTAATTTTATATGACCCAGGCAAAATGATAAATTTATTACTTTCCAATAATTTCTATCCAGTAATCATACCGACCAGTTCAAAAAGATAGCGACAAATATATACAGTTTGGTCACTCGTTACGGTCCGCAATCGGTTGCAAGCGCAATTGGTCAAAAGACGCGCCTTATAATATTTTATAATATTTCTATGTTACAAGTGTATCATTCATCAGTACTCAGACACATTTATCGATCAGCAACGATAAATATTCTACGAGATCAACGTACTACTTATTGAAAGACGTATTTTATAATATTGTAGTATTTCTACAAGGACTGTGCAATCTGTTTTAGGTGATACGTAACAATTTAAAAGAATTTTTCAGAAATGAAAATGTGCCTGAAGAGAAATAGTTTGTTAAACGTGATAAAATGGTTCACCAACTACAAACATAAACTTTCGACTGAATATTCGCTATTTTAATCAATCTAAGAGAGAGTCTAAAGGAACTTTCGAACGGTACAGAACTATTTCCTTTTTTCTCGTCGTCGACAATTGTTCAAATTCCCCGGTTTTATCGCGCGTATCGCTTCACGTTCTGTTTGGACGGTTTTGTCGAAGTTGGACGCGTCGGTTGGATGACTCGTTGCGCGGGCGTATAGACGTACTGTAATTGATGTAAGCGGATTGTTTACAGTGCGACGATTACACCAATGTGCATTCTTATGTAGAGGAGCGTAGTTGGTATCGCGGTGATCGCGAGTCACGCCGCTAATTCTATTACCATATTCGGAACATAATTATTATTGTTCCGTGAGGTTGCATGCGCGGTTACCAACCGTGATTAATTTCTGATTTATCGCGGAATTATCGCCCTCTGTCGCGTGTAATCAATCAAACTCCTTTGCGATATGCCTCACGACTTTATTGGCCCGCGCTAGCTATTCTTTTCGCGTAAACGTTTGACGAATTGTTCCACCGGAAGAGTGTCCATTGACGTTCTCGAGTTCCGAGTTTTCTACTTGTACAGTATCGCGAGAGATTACAAAGACTCTCTCCGCTCGAAAATGAAATTTTTTACACGCACACGCGAGAGATCCAAGCCGAGTTAACGCGTCGAGTGCGTACGCGAAAGGATAACAAAATTGTGTAAGCTACGTGCGTAAGTTACGCGTGTTTTATGCTTTACGTATGTAAAGGAATAAGAAAAGAAAACGAAGAAGAAAAGTTCGATCGAAAGAAAATAAAAATTCGATCCACGACGGACGTGCCTCTCCGAACAAAAATAAGTCTATAAATTAAAATATCCGAGATCTGGCGAGTAAAAAATTGTCTTATCGCGCTTAGCGTTAGAGAAAGCGTTAATCCGTCGTTTGGCCCGTTCTTCTCTGGCACTGCGCGTGCGGATCGATGGAACGGGATTCCCCGCCGAATTACAGGATTTACCAGCCGCGTTGAAAACACACGGGCTGAAACGGGGTGAAACGGGGCACGAGCACGCGGAAAAGAGCGGCGCATAAAACGACCGTGCGTTTTCGTGATCAAAAATGAGATTTATAGGTTGGATTTCGACGATGGTGGCCTGCTTGTTGCTAAAACGCAACCAGCGGCCGCCGGAATCGGATTTAGCCTATGGGTGATCGATGATCTTTCGACAGGCGGTGGCCTGATAGGAAATTTCGAGGTCGGCCAGATAACCGGCAATCTTGTGATATATCGGTTAACGATATTAAAAGCCGAAAAGGGCATGCATATTCAGGGCGCCGCTTACGTTTTATCTGATCGACGCTGGCAGGCGCCGCCAGGGAATCTTGACGCTCGACGTAAACCTGCCAGAAGTTGATGGATTGCGATGCCGGGGCCGAAAGCGCCCCTCTTACCCCCTCCCCCCCGAGGAAGCGTGTTACACTTCGCCCCGGCGTCCGTCTAATTTGAATTTAATAAGGGGTTAAATTACTGTTTATTCCTTCGAGTTTGTACGCCCTGCATCGCGTTGCTTCTAACGGGTGGGATGTTTCCTGTGGCTCCTGAGGAGGGGGCGGGAAGACCAGTCGCGACTGAAATTGGACTTTTCCACCACGGGGAGGAAGGGAAAAAAGGGACGTTGATGCGTAAAGGATTGCCGGAGTATTAAATTGGGGGAGTGCGCGTTTTAGTTACAAGGTGTAGTCGTCCGCGTGGCGCAAAGTGGGCTATGAACGTGGATCCGCGCCGCGAAGGGTTGATGAAGTCTGCGGTTCACGTTCGAACAGAGCTTTCAAAGCCCTTCGACGTGATTTAACGCAATTAATCTCTTCGAGTTTCGAGCGACGTCAGAGATATTTCAGTTGTCAAGTCACCGTGTTTCTTCGTGTATTCGTGTATGGTCGGCGAGATGGTTTTCGCATAGATTTCTCAACTCATTCCACGAACGAAATTACGAACGAGTTCGTCAACAATTTCTCCCGTTATTGCCCGTTCTACCAGACGCTGCCCCCCCCCCCTCCACAACGCCATTACACGAATTCGATTTACTTAAATTCAAACTTCAAGTCAAGCGACTTCACTCGCATCAATACCAGCTACTTTGCGCGAAATTTAAATTCAACTAACTCGACTAATCCGAACGGGAACTCAAACTCAACTTTACCAAACATCGTTTACTCCTACTTTTCCTCCGCTCGTTCCCGCGCGGCCGTATTAAAATCGCATTATCCTCCTGCCCTTAATCCGTGCCCCCGAATTCGTCAATCGAACCTTTTTCGGGCATGCATTACCCATATGAAACCTTGTAAAATTTGTTCCTCCGGTTTCGTGGAATCAGGGACGATCGAGAGGGTTGAGAGAGGAGTAGAGTGGCGGAGGCAAATAGACCCGCAAACAAACGAACAAAGAGAGCAGCCAGGTCTCTCTTCTGGCGAAATATTAGGCAGGTCTTCGGTGGGGCCGCATTGTGTTTTGTACTCCGGGAAATAGCGACGTTCCCGGTCGGCCGCGAATCAGCTTGAAATATATACGACCGAGAGGAGGATGGCCGGTTGCAGCTGCAGTCCGCAGTCTCTCTCGCGAGCGAGTGAATCAACGAACGGACGAGTCTCGTCTGTTCGTCGTCGGACGTTGGTGGATTCTGAAAAAGCGAGCAAACCAGAAGAGGACACACACGCGTGGAGGGGCAGAAGAGAAAAAGGACGAACGAGCGGGCAGCCGCATACGGTATTATACGGGCGTTCGTCGATGCGCCACAGCCCCCTCCCCCCGTGCACAGCAGCTAGCTATACCGTGGTCCAAATCCCAAACCGTTGCCGTGAATTATTCCCAGGCATTACGAAAAGTGGGACGGCATACTTTAAACCGGGCGCGACGCGCCAAGGGCTTCGGCTTCTACTTAATTAATCGTTCCGGGCGGATTTATCGTCGTCTCCGGGGCCCGTTAGCCGCCACGATTTCGCGAGCCTCTCCCCCCAAAAATCCCAAACCGTTCCGCAAGACGCCCCATTTATTCACCGGGTGACTCGCTTCTCTCGATCTCGGGCCCCTGTCTCGGACTCTTGTCGTGAATTATACGAAACGATATTGTAGCCAGCCGAATTCTCGTCGGCCCTGGTTAGGCAGACATGATACATTCGTCGCGAGTTATTAGAAAAGTTGTCGCACAATGGCGGCGGCGAGGAGTGGCGAGGGGGTGAGACGTATTTATGGTGGCGCGGGTTGGTACGTTCCAATTTTGGCGAGTCGTTGAGACGGGGGAAAGAGAAGCTGGCACGAATTGGGGATGGGGGAAATTCGTGTTTTAGAATCCCAACGATATTTACGTGTTTATTAACGTTGCGCGTGGAACGATCGAACTTTATTGCCACGCAATACCAAAATTCTTCTGCTCCGATAACAAAAGTCGGAGACACGGTCATTTAAACGAAATGTAAGAGAAGCTTCGGAACAAAAGCGCGAAAAAAAAAAATAGAGCGTCATGTTATAAAATTAACGATGCGATAAAAAGCTGATTTCACATTGTCGTTTTTAATTAGAACGTTTCACGACCTAGATGTAGAACACCGTAGACTGTACCAGCCATGCTTGAAAAATAGGAGGAAGAAACTAGAAAAAAGTTGAAGCGGATCGTTTCACTCTCCGCTCTCCGCTCCGAGAATAGAGGACGATTACATTTGCGTTACGTGTTGGCACGGCGCGAGAGAGCTCGGCGTGAAGCGTAGCGAATTTCGACGAAACGCGGCGAGCAAAACGGGGCTGAAGCGAAGAAGGACCGGCTCCGAGGGGTAAATCGGTTTTTGTGCGCGCGACGAGCCTTTCCACAGCCGTGTGCCGTCTTAATAGAGCGTGTGAAAAACATCCAGCTGAACGAAGGAAAGAAAAGAAAAAAGGAGGATCCTGTGGGAGGCAGAAGGCAAAATTTCCGTTGATGGCTGTCAGAATCTTGATATTATCCTTCATATTACTTTTCTCTCTCTCTCGCTCTCGCGCCCTTTTAGTTTCGTTTTACGAGCGTATGATACATACATGCGATGGCCACGTCGACAACGCCGTTTCGAATGAAATTGTCCTCGGAGATTCGAGATATTCTTCGTAACGTTTCTGCTCTTATTTTCCGTTCCAGCTTGATACCGTATCATCGTCGCGAGATGAGACGGAAAACAAGTAAAAGGATTGAAGGCGAGAAGAGGATCAAGTGTCACGTGCAAAATTCTTTTCGTTTCTTTTCAATCTGTCTCTTTATTTTCCAAATGATCGAAATTATTAAATATTCTCGCGAACGTAAGGAAAATTATTACACGTAATTACTTGCTACTCGAAGCTAGCTAGTCGCAATGTTGCATTGATTAGCAAGAAAGGAAATATGTCTCCCAATATTTACAGAGATCACTCCGACTTTTGTCATCCGCTTTCACATTCTGTTTTCTCCCCCTTGATCTCGTCCCCTCAATACGTAATCGCGTCTTCGCGATGAACGATAGAAGTTTTCAAACTACGGAACGAACGATCGCGATCTGTCGAAACCGTTTTATTTATTCAACAGATATTTACCCTTCCATTTACATTCATGCACCAGTCACAGAAACAGACGGTATCGCGATAGAAAAGAAAAAAAGAAAAGAGAAAAAATAAAGAGAAAAGAGCGAAGGAAAGAAACGAAAGGAAGGGGGGGGGGAGGGGCTGATTTACGTTTCCGCTTGGTCCGCGCGTTCCACGATTTGCCGAGCGTGGAGCACGTGCACGTGCACGCTCGCTATTTATCATAGTCTATGGACGTTCGTCGTTCAGAAACTGAGCAATTTATGCGTGTTTTGATATTCTCGCTCGCGTTTTATTTCCTTTCCTCTTGTTCCCTCCTGTATATCCTTTCGTTTCTTTTTCGTCAACGTCCCGGCACGAATATATCAGAGAGAGGGGTGACACGAGGCGGAGTCGCGTTACAGATAACATCGCGAGACCGACGAACGAGCCACTGCTACCCTAATAAACTGGTGGCCCTGATCCCATAAAAATGCATTGGATTCTCTCGTGGCTCTGGTACACACCCTTCGTCGAGTGTCTCTATTGGCGGGTGGTGCGGGGAAAATGGGTGAAAATGGAGAAAAGTGTTCGTGAAAGAACCTCGTTGCCTGGTATGCGTTGCGAAGAGATTGCGATATTATCGCGCGATGTTATCGATGGATTAACAATGAGGGCAGTTCGGATCAGGACCGTGGAAAATTTCTTTTCTTGTCACGTGTAATATTTGTAGCACATTAGCCCGAGCATATTAGTAGATTGCGTAGAACGAGGAGAGATGAACACTGGCAAATGAAAATTTTAATAATTACATTTTTGCAAACTGTATTGCGCATTTTTAATAATTCATCACTGTACATTCAGACACATATATATTAAAAATAATATTGCAATTGCTGTTATTTATGTGTCACGTGAAATATTTGTAGGCATTAGTCTGCCGCGTAGATTGTACCGTATGGGGAGAAATGAACTCTGACAGACGAAAATTTTGTAAATTTGCCCTATCAATTTCTAATAATCATTACTGCATATTCAGGTACATGTGTGTTCATTACTCGCAATTGCAATATTTGCCAGACGATTTCTTTCAATATCAACTAAGACGCAATAATCTATCTAG
Source organism: Tetragonisca angustula (assembly GCA_036937485.2). Taxonomy (NCBI): domain Eukaryota; kingdom Metazoa; phylum Arthropoda; class Insecta; order Hymenoptera; family Apidae; genus Tetragonisca; species Tetragonisca angustula. Next base: position 45,872 of record JAWNGG020000009.1, on the reverse strand, counting down.
ACATTCAAACAGTTATTTCCAAATTTCATATAGCAACAAGTACTGACGATTTAATCTCAATCGATTTCGTACAATATTACTAATATTACAGTATTTATAATTTATAATTTACAATATTATTTATTAGTATGTCAAATCCCTGTATTATTAATATCCTCCGCAAATACAAGAACAAGTACGTAGGCAAAGCCTGGGGGAACGATTTGGAATAGTTTGGCCAGGAGCCGTAGGAAAATCGGAATATAGGACGTCGTAAGTCTTTCGCGGAACCGAAAGCAACCGGTGGATTTTTATTTCAATTCGTGGCGCAATATATTATTTGCAAAGCTCCGGCTTGCGAGCGCACGCATACGAATGGTGGGGGGGGGAGGAAGGACACCCTCGTCTACCACAAATCCTATCCGCGAAAGCGGCGAACCTTTCGCCAGGGCCAAACGGTTTCTATACGTCTGTAACGACGCGAATAACCTTTATGCACCCTCCGTTCGTCGATACTCGCGTATCGCGTGGCTCTTCTCCCTCTTTAGGAGGTGCCTTCCACCCCTCACGACTTTGTTCGTTTGTTCGTTCGTCCCGCAGCTTCGCGGTCGGGAATTTATTTTCCACGCACGAACGCGTGGTGATTGGCCAGGCGAATCGAACGACACGATCTACGCCGGAGTGTTGCGTCGTCGCGTGATTTCTTTCCTTTATGTTTGCGACACCGAGGGCGCGGGCGAAAGTCGCACCGGCAGATGTCGGCGAATTTTAATTTTTGATCCAGCATCTCTCGCAAGTTTGGGAAATTTTTGGAAAATTCAGTTGTTTGGCTCTCCCGAGATGTTTTAAATTTAAGTTTTAGAACAGAGGTGGCTGACTGGTAGCGCTTGCCCCTACTCTCCTCATCCCCTCCGCCGCGTCGAGAATATCGCGGCCATATATGTGCTTATATATGTACATATAAACTGTTTTCTTTACCTCTAGTCGTTAAAGTTAAAGGAAAATGGCCAAAGTAGTTTGTACAGCCTGCTGCAGAACAGGGTGGGAACTAATTTTCATGCAGGCACCGGCAAACTGATTGCGAGCGAGCCTCTGTTCTACGAATGGTTTAGATTCCAGACGAGTAGAGGAATTCTTATTGATCAATCCCCTCCATTGTCATCGAAATGGCGTACAATTAGATTTAATTATTTGCAATCCCATGAATAGAAATGAAAATCAAATGTCAACGGGGCCATAGCTCTTGTCAGCTATAGCGTCTCGCGAGTGTAATTAGACACAATAAGGTCAAGGATTGAACGATGTTTTAAGCGATGTTTTTGCTGTTGTATAATGGAACGAGAAGCGATTAAGAAAATTACACGAAACAAGGCAACTGTAATTCCTACGTTCCTCCGTCTAAGGTTTATACCTGGATTCTTCGAATTTCTCCAGTAACTCCACGATAAACTGGTTTCGTACTTTATATACCGACCCAGTTGAGCGTCGTTATAATTCCCTAACGAACTCCAACTGCTAAACCCTCGACGATTGTCTCCGAGCAGTGTCGTCTGTCGATTCAACTTTGGCACGATTATATTCTTCGTTGGAAGTTTTCCTTTTTCTTCTCACGTTTGATTTTCATCCGAGCAGGCGGAATCAACAAATTTGCCGATGCATGGCCGTCGCCTCGTAATTCCATCGCCGCGTTTAACTCGCGTTCTCTGGCCGGGCTCTGGAATCGACAGCTTCCAGTAGCCGAGTTGATTTCGATGGATAATCGATTCGACCGCGGTGCGCGAGATCGCCTTTCTAAGAGTGGCGACCCCCCTCCCCCCTCCCCGCTCTCGTCCTAATTCGCGCTAGTCGGTCATGTTTAATTCAGCGGTAATGCGAGTTTCACGTGAATCGTTCCGTCGTCGAAGATCCCGGGGTCAACGTTCTCTCGCCAGTTTAAAGGGGAGTGCGAGAAGTTCGAACCGGCATCGGCGGGTAATTCGGTTCCGAACTTACCGGTTCATGTTTAATTCAACCTTCGGCCCGGCCGGGCTGCAGAGAGTGGTAGTTTCGCTCGCGCGCTACCGGCAGCGTGAGGAGTTGGACAAAAGGTGGGTGCGCAGGGCGATAAAGAACTGCGAAAAAAGAAAGGGAGACGTCGGTCGGGGGCTCGGCGCAGGTTTGCCGAAAGTATCCAGGCCAGAAGATTTACTTTTATACGTCGGCGATGCATGTAAAATACGTCTTTACATAAAATGTCGCGGAGTTTTTGCCTCCTCGCAACTGAAATTGCCGCTCGTAAATTCCGGCATTGCAGTGATATCGACGACGCCCACCTGGACAATCCCGAGCTTTATTCCGGAATAAATCAACGCTATCGTTGCATAACGAAGCAGCTGCGCGCTTCTTTCCTCCCCTCTCCACTTGAAAAACAATATTTGCGTGAGAAGTCTCGCGTTTATACGTGTGGGATGGGCAGATTCTGGGAAACGGCCCGGAACTTTCTCCGGTGCCCAACAATTGCAGATGTCCCAAGTGATGTGCCATAAACTGTAGAGAAGAGTTAGGCCTGAAACTTGGGATTGTTTATGGCTAGCCCTCCAGGCCTAGCGTTTAAGACATTAAGGGTGTGGATACGTTTGCGTGTATGTGTGTAATGACGAATTTTGTGCAGATGAGGAAGAAGACAGTGTGTGTCGAGAGAGGTCAGAGAGAACAGAGTGAGTGTCGAGAAGTCAGAGAGAAGACAGTAAAGTAAAACGTCACTTTATAATCATCGTTAAGCAAATTTTCTTTTATTTAACCTTAAATAAACAACTATCCTTTAACAAAATTGCTACAAATTGGGGTCTCAGTCGGGATTCCTACATATGTGGGATAGGCAGTTCTGGGAAAGGGCCTAGGATTTTCCCTGGTGCTCGACTGCAGATATGTACGTAAACAATAAAGAAAGTTAGGCCTGGACCTTGAGACTGTTTATGGCCTGCCCTTCAGGCCTAACGTGTAAGACTAAGAGTATGGATACGTTTGCGTGTATGTGTGTACGAGTGATGAATTTTGTGCAGAAGAAAGGGAGAAGTCAGAGAGCGAGTGTCGAGAAGTCGAGACGTAAAAGAGAACAGAGTGTATCGAAAGTTGCGAGAATTAAGAACTCAGTGTACATCATCGTTATTCATTATTTAATATTAACAAACCAATCTTATTCATCATTCAATTCCAAATAAACAACCATTTAAAAAAATTCCTATAAATTGGGATCTCGTCCGGGATACCTAAAATTGGTGACTCAACCGAGATTCCTACACGCACATATATATATGTACGAATTGGACTGGACTTGCAGCAGCGAATTTTCCGGCTTTCACGCGACATTTCGACACTTTGTTCGACGAGGCGACGGAGCATCGCCAAAGAGGATGTTTGCGAGCGATACTGAATACGGCGTGTCGTGCAGTAGCCGTAGCCTGGAAGCGGCGGTCAATTATTCGATGGCCGTTTGAACGAGCAACGTGCCTCGATCTCTAGCATCTTCAACCGTTGGCCACGAACGGTGCGTGTTCTGGACAGGGCCTGCCCAGTGTCCCCGTGGGACAATCTTGTCAGCAGGGCTCCGCCATTACCTGGCCACATTGTACGTCCACCCTGGCCTCACGATATTGCATCTGATGCGAAATCTGCCCGGCTGATCGTTGCGTCCCGGTACCTCTAGTCTGCATGGTTACCTTCGATAACCTCGTTCGGTCCTGTAACCGGCCGCTTGTTTCCAGCCGGCTTGCCAAAGAGAGAGGGAGGGAGAGAGAGAGAGAGCGAGACAATGGGTGAGATGCGAGCGAGTGGACACGAGACACGAGTCGACGGGACTAGTGGGATTATAGGGTCGACGGTCATAGGGGTCTTTTGAGCCGCAAGAAGGTCCTGGAATTGAATTATCCGCCATCAGGAGGGGTTTCGACCTCGGCTATCGCGATAGTGGAAAGTCGGAGAAAACCGAGTGGCCACTAATCATATAAACCCCGAAAATATAAGGAGGAAAACTCGGCTACGACGAAACTGCCGGATATTGCCCGGGAACAAAAGAAAACAACCGTCCGCCAAGCCAGTTGACCGAACGCTCGGCGTCCTCTTAAATCATCTCTATAGTTTCTGGCTATAGTGTCTCCGTGGAGTTTGCTGCGTGAGGGGCTACAACGTTGATGTTGCACGTCCTCATAGCTGAACGAATCTCACCGTCTGTGAGAACAAATCAAATCCAAATAATTACAGTTGGAACTGTAATTACACAAATTGATTCGTCGTATCGTAGCAAAGAAATTGATTCAGACGAAGCACACAAGAGACGAGATTGACATTCAATTTTGATACTATTGGGACTAGATAAAATTTTATCTGTCAGTTGGTAGACATTTTTGTTACGTAGATTCACGTGCGCAGTGTCCTGGCACGCGGAGCAGAACGCGATCCGCTTTGACGCGAAATCAAGGATCAGGACACAGCCGGTCCGTGGTCCTGTCCAAGCAACGAGGTCAAAGGGTTTGCTCGCCAGAGTGGCAGCGTTCGAACGTATCCGCCGCAAACATTCCGCAGAACAGGAGGACAGATGTGGTATATTACATCAGCAGTTGGTGGCGGGGGCCGGCCTCTCCGTCGTGACGGTATCCTTTGGGGTATCCGCAGATGTGCCGAAAGCCGCACTCCCGCGCGTTATATATATAGTATATATAGTATATATGGGAAGGAAACCACCAGCACGAGCCTGGCTATTCGTGGTTTTGACAAGGTCGGGACAGGCTACCTGTCGTTCCACTCCTGTGTTTCTCGGTCAATGATTATTAAGCGTCACATCTTGCGGCGACGACGGAACCGCGAAACGTGCCAAGTTCCTAATTATCAGGAACGTTTTGCCTGGATAATTCACGTGCCGTTTCGCGGATATTCCCGTGAAAGCCGGCAGCGACCTTTCTCGTCGCTCGGCAGCTTGACGGCGATCGTCGGATCGAGGAAGCACGTTGTTCTTATCACCCGTTGCGTCGAGGAAGATTCACGATTACTCGGAATCCAATTTACCTCGATGTTGGATTTCGTGTAACGGAGGCAACACGCTTACAATTTCGAAGAGTTTATTCCTTGTTACAATCGTGGTCGTGTATGATATAGAATGATATATAATGTTTAAGGTTCTTGAATATGATGTAGAATGATTTATGCTAAGCTAAGCTCTTAACGATATAGAATGATTTAGTATGATATAGAATGTTTTATGCTAAGCTCAGCTATACTATGCTATGCTATGCTATGCTATGCTATGCTGTTCTCTAGTGTGCTATGCTATGCTATGCTATGCTATACTATGCTGTTCTCTAGTGTGCTATGTTATGCTATGCTATACTGCTCTGCTATTCTATGGTATATTATGCTCTAAAACATGTCCTTATTTGGTTATCATCATCAAGTGGAAGGGGAAGGAGCATGGATGACCAAGTATTGGATCTTGCCCTTATGAATAACTATTCACAGTCCACTTTTACGTGGACTGTTGCTAGCTCGTTGTCAGTATTTACATAGATTCAATATTGTCTGGGTTGGTCGTCCAACATCGAATTTACATTTTTTTAACACTAGAACCACCAAGATGATCAAAACGATCAATTTCTAATTGGCTATAAAACAGTATGCTTTAGAGATTTAGATGAAATGTAACTCTTCAATTTAAATTTCACGTTTTTCAACTGCCAGCAGTTCTAGTGTTAAACACGAGATTTAGAGAAACCTGTGGTTTGTGCTTCGTAATCACTCCGTACTGATTTGCAAGCAGTGAAATTAAATTGGATTGTAAATTGAAGATTGACAATTAAATAAAAATTGAAGATTACAATTGAATGTCTCGTAACGACCAGGTTCTTGCGATCGACGTCAGTCTCTTTCGTAAGGGATCGGTTGCAGAAACAGTACGTGTCACTTTTCTCACTTTCAGTCTTTCAATTCGAAAAATCCAAAATTCCAACCATCGTCGTCGCGTCGGCTTGATCGGCTGCAGCAGGGATCGGAAGTGGGCCGGTTCCGGGATTATTATCACCATTATCATACATATTGGCCGACGTTGGCCGCGAGGAGGCCGCGCTCGGTGCTAACGCATTTGATTTAGCGCTAATAAATAACCATTATTGTAGAACAGCGGAATAGCGAACGCCGTATGCCGTGCCGGGGCGGTTGCCAGCTTCCCGAGGGAGAGAAAATAGAATCGACAACGTAGTTTCCATTATTGCGCCCGATAAGGGGATGAGCACGTGGACGAGGGCGCCGCGGCACCACACGTCCGTACGTGTGGATAGGGTTGATTGCGCCGCTATAATAACCGGCTAGAAGCGCAGCAGATGGCTTGGGACCGCCCGAGTCGCGAAACTTGTCGCTCGTTTTTGCGCCCGTCCGACAAACTCACCACGTGGCGAACGCTGAACTGCCCAACACTTCTTTGCAAGTGTTGTCGAAGGGATGAAGTACGTTTGAGATGATACGATGGTGATTTTCTACTACTACGTTCGATTCCGCGAATTTTCGCGTTGAATTGTTGTCAGTTATTTCATTATTCGCGAATCTTTTTACTCGTGATCAGGGACCGCAATTGGTATTGAACGTCTTAATAAGTTTTGCCGCTTGTTTTCAGTCGCGCAAGAATCAAAACACGGTAAACCAGCGTACAGAGTCGAATGCGGCGAGGAGGGATCTTATTATTCGTCGTCGGTGGAGAATCCAATTACGCGGAAGCCGCAGGCCTCCGATACATCGATGTTCGCTAACGGCATCGCTAATCCTATCTCGAAAACTCCAAGTTTCCCTCGGCCGGAACTATAATTGTATAGCCGCGGCGTCGAATGAAACTGTTCCCGAGTCAAAGCATTCCTTCGTTTCATCGGTCAGACCACGTTCTGCAGTCCCACCGACAAAAGGCCACTCTATCCTTCTCTCTCTCTCGGTTTTGCCGATCCATCCCCATCGCAGCCTACGCAACCAAAATACAACTCGGACAGCGAGTAGGTGCGGTAGCATAGTTGTTGCTCGAAGCAACGGCATCGCGTAATATAACTCACAGACGAAGAGGGAACGGGCAACGTTCCGTTCCGCGCGTCGTGTAACCCCATCGGTGGTGGTGTTTTACGCGCGCGAGTAGCACCGTATCCGGGTAGGAATACGAACGGCTCTTTCGTAGGTTTCGATGACGGGGCCCGGGTGGTAGTTGGCATTCCCCCGTAGCACGGCAACCTGTCCGTGAAGCACCACGGGCTCCATCTCCGTCCACATTCGTCACAGGCTGGCCACCCCTTCTTGCTTGGCAGCGGTGGCCACTGCTCTCCCCGGTCTGCAACGTGTAAACACGCCGGCGTAATAGCGAGCAGCCTGACCCTGCCGCTCCGACGGCATTGTGTGCGCATACTGATGTTTCATTAGCCGACTGTTCATGCTTCTCCCTGGGCCGTCAATCAAGTTCTCCAGCCTGCGGCTGGCTCCTCAGTTTCACCAGACGTCCGTCCCGATACCGGCCGCAGTATCGGCCTGTTAGGATCGCTTTATAAGGGGATTACAATTATCCGATGTTTGATTACCCCTTCCGCGGTTGCAATCTGTTTAGACGCGTTTACGTGCAGCAGCCCTGTACCGTGTACAGTGCTACTCACCCATTCTCGGGTTCCTCCGAGTTGCACAGAGAGCGGCGTGTTCGCATTGGCAATTGTTACCTACCGTCGTCGTGACGGCCGTTTGTTCCACGGTACGGGATAAAAGGATCGATTTACCACGTCACCGCTGCTACTTGTCCGTTCGGTCGGTTCGCTGAAACGGTTGATTGGCGCGGATGACTTTTCGCCGTGGGGACGACGACGATCGTCGCGATCAGCCACGCGTTCCGCGGAGTTACGCGAGCTACGCTCGAGGACTTAATTGCACGGGCAGGACGACGGTGAATGTGAATCGTCGCGAGGGAAGGTACGTCGATTTAGGAAAGGGATGCGAGCAGGAGTTTCAAGAACTGGAAAAGTCGAGTCATTGTTTTGAGGACCTCCTTTCGCCATCATGATTGCGTTTCAGATTCGACGACACGCGTAAATAACAATTGTTACTCGAGCAATTGTTTTATCGCGGATTTGATTGACTCGATACGGCTGAAACGTATGATCAATCGATACAAGAATTTTCTTTTCTGATAAATATGTTATAAGTAGATCTAACCGTCACGTGTCTTGGTAACTAACCCAAACCTGCAATCGTACCAGAACTAACCTAAAAATAGTTACCCTTTTCTAGAGAAGAGATACGAACGCTGTTATAAATTTGCACGTCTGAGATCATTAAGAATTGCACGAACAAGAATAACAAGAGCAACAACAACGATTGAGAAGAAAGAGACTCGTCGCGAGTGTGAATCATCGAAGAGTCGTTCGAGACTCTCATCACTGACTCACAGCAGAGAGACTGACTCTCGTGAGAGAGACATGCCGCAAACGTGCACCGTCCAAGTATAAGCACAATTCATTAACGTTCGTGTTCATTTACTCGTTTAAGAGAGAGGACAGACTTCATCTGCCCTCCCCTCTCCGTTGATCCTTGACTCGCAACACTCGCCGACGCGTTTCAACTTCTTCGCTACAACGTTTATTACACTCGCATCCGAAACTGCAATACCTCCAGGTTTGCAACTGGTGTCGTTACCGGCAACTGTTGGAGCAACAAACGCGAGATCGTTTTCAAGCTGCGCGGCATTCTGAGGGCGGAGGCAGCAGCGACGTTACCGGCGAGGAATTCAGCTTCGTTAGACGCTAACGCTTCGTTTACGGTGTAATCTCGCGTTTCGTTTCGCACAGGGAACGTGCGTGATGTTCGTTTACACGTGCTGCTTATCGTCGACCGTTTCGCGTTTACGCGGCGCGAAATCGTTTCGGCTTCCGGCGGGACGCGATTCGTAATTTAACCACGTTGCGCTGCCAACTGATTGCGGACCATAACGAGTGACCAGTAATCGTACACAATGATTCGTCGTTGTCTTTTTGATCTCGTCGATATATCACTGGACAGAAATTATTGACAATTAATAAATTTACTGTTTGTTTAATTTGTAATAAATTTATTTCGTTTTACGTTAAATATACTTAAAACTGAGAAAATATTACAATTTCGAGACAAAAAGTTCTCGATGTTCGTGGCGCGTCGTTCCAGCGCAAGAGATTAAACAGACACAACAGGATACGCGCGCCCGTATCGAAATCAATTTATAAGAGGATCGCAATTATCTCCGTGGTCGACGCCTCCCCCGCCCACTTTCGAATTTACACTACGGTTTGGAGTTATGCCGGCTGCGCGCCGTAGTGATGAACTGCAACGCAAATTCGAACCGCACTGTGGCAACGCGATGGTCGATTGTTAGCGGTGTCGTCCAGCACCATGGCCACGCCAGCAATTGTACATTGTTTCATTTCTTTCGATCCAGATTATGTAAGGTTCCGAGGCAATTACGCGTTGGTTATCTCGGTCACGCGGTTTCATTCGTGTTTCGACGAATTTGCTTCAGAAGCGGAACGGCTGATTTGAGAGAGAAACTTTTTGCCGATCGATCGGGATAGATATACAGTAGGATTGATTAATTGTACGTTGCGTTAAGAGTGAGACTGTATGTAAATTGTAATTAAGCTTTGGGCATTGCGAGAATGTCGCAAGGTCCCCTTCTTCGAATCTCTCTCTCTCTCGATGATTCACCACGGCTCTTGAAAAGCAACGGGTAATTGAATTAGCGCCAAACACCGTCGCTCTCGTGAGATTAACCTGCGCGAATAAAGTGACACAATGAAAAAAGAGAGTTGATCGTAAGGTCACTTGGCAAGAAGTTAAAAATATTTTGAAATCGCTCAAAGAATTATTCAATGTAGCCTGGAGATGTTCAAAGTCGCTGAAAATTATTTAAAAAACGCGAAGGAATATCACTGGAAAATTGTGTGATTACACAGATTGCGTTTAACGTACGATCTAGCGCCCAAAGCATAAAGACTGAAAAGCAACAGCGAGGAGTGCAATAGTACAAACGCACACCTGTCCGTATGCATAAGTGTCGGTGACCTCGCAAACAAACACGTACACAGTTCCCCAATTAAATGTCAGGTTTCATAACCGATTCTAATCAACGACTAGAACCACACTGCGCAACCAGTCTGCAGCATTGCTCAATCACGTACAACATTGATCGAGCGACGCAGGTTAATTACGAAGACAACGAGCCATTATCAAAAGGAGAATCGACGTGGCGTTTAGTTGGATCAACGGCCGTGTTCCCCAGTGGCACTGGGACGTAACGTCAAAATCAGCGGCGGAACACGTACGACAGTCCTTTTGCTATCGCTTCGCGCGGCTAACCTTTGACGTGTAGACAGAATGCCGATTCATGGTGCAGAGAAAGCAGGGAGGTGGGGGGAAGGGAGGCGAAAAAACGTGAGAAAGAGAAAAAAAAAACAAGAACGGAGAGCGACGATGCGTTTCAACGCGAACGAGATTGCTTTGTCAACTGCAGCGTAAGTGACAAGTACGATTGGCCTGAACGCGCGCGCGAGCCGCGTATTATCCCGCCGATGTTTCATTACACTGTCAATCACCGTGTTTGTCCAGAGGCCCTTGCCCGCAAACCGATCGACTCGTTCTCATCAACCGAGCCAAATCGCTTTCGCCGGTTTCGCTTTATAAAGGGATTACAATCATCCACTGTTTGATTACCTTCCCGGGCATGTGCGAGAGTTAGTTAGCCTCGGCCGCGATACGTACGCGGAGAGAGAGCGCGACGTCAACGGCGTGTGCCAGGCCTAGCAGGACGATTCCCACCACGCTCTGTCCGCGTTCTCGCCACGGCAATCACGTCGCGATATTCTTTACAGAATATAGAAACCTATTGACCCATCGATGGGCCAATTTCGCGACGCAGATGCTGATGTTATTTAATATCGTGCGACGGTCGCTTGCAGCGAGATACGAGGCATCAAACAGACAGATTCGAGGCAAACGTGCGTTCTGTTTCGAAAGATCATTCGTCTGAATTTGATTTTGGAAACCAGCGACCGACTCTTTTTAGTGATTCGAGTAGGTAGAAAATGGATAAATTCGACGAGTTGTACGAAACACGGTTAAATCTCGCCATCGACTATTTTGATAGAATAACTTAAAATTACGTATACGATTATATTCGTCGCAAGTATATTTTCAGTAACAAATCGTTACAGTTCGTTTTCTGTTGGATATGATCCAAATCATTGGATCGCGACTTGCGCGAACGTAATCACAGCCGTGATTATCTTCAAACCGACCAAATTCACACAGGAACGCGTAGAATATCGATTTTAATGTTACACGTCGTCCATCAATATCGTCGCCTGGGAATCTAACATTTTGACTTGCGATCCCGGTGCGATCCTTCAATCAACACGAGAGAAACTGTGATACATTCACGTTAACTTTTCCTTACTGTAGACAAGGCAAATGCCTTGGGCGCACAGCTCGCAGTAGAAACGGCTGCATTAGTCAGACCGAGGGGCCAAGGTGTACGTATCGTGTCAACGTACGTTGGCGTAGTCTGTAATTTCTCCAAAATCTTTAATTACCAACCTCGCGAGAATTTCCTCTCTCTCTCTCTCTCTCCCTCTGTCCCTGTCTGTACACATCGTCGATCGTTGGAACGTTCGAGGGTTTGTATTACGCCCCCGTTCCGTAAAAATCCGTCCGGCACATGTACATGTAGCCGAATGGAATTTACAATGGGACGATAATTTATGCCCGACGAGAGCGCTCGGAGCGTGGGGGAGAGTCTCGCGACGAGTTTCAGCGGGGAGGGAAAGGAATCGAGAATTTACGGTGCGTCGTTGCTCGAGGATACGTTCATAAAAACGCCCCCGTGACTCCCGTTAAAAACTGCCGCGCAGCAAAACTGCGAACATCTCTCCGCTGATACCGCGACGACGGCTCGACCGTTGCTCGCCCTTTTGACGAATGGTCCTCATCCGACGGACAACAGCCAGTCGAAATTTATGAATCTCGCGTTTGAAATTATCAATTTGCTTTTTCATTCCAATCGCAAAGTACCGAGACTTTCGTTTGTATCGGCCGAACGAACGATCTCGTAAGACGTAAGACTCGAAACGTTGAAAAAAAAAAGGAATCTCTTCTTCGACCGTAACAATCACCTTCTGCTATTCTCGATCGGTGTGACATACCTTTCGAGTTCAGTTACTTCCTTCTCGAAGAAAGTTTAAGAAGAACGTGGACGCCATTTCTCTGAGAAAACAAATATTCTTTTTCGTTCAATCTTCGACACTACGACACGCTTTTCAGCACACGAGACAGACAAAGATCTTCATTAAATTTCTCAAATTTGACTTGGCTTTCCACTGTTAACCTCTTGCGCTGGTATGACGTGCCGAAAATTGTAATGTTTCCTCAGTTTTAACTATATTTAAGTAAAACAAAATAGGCAAAGAAAGTAATAAATTTATTAATTCTCGATCATTTCTATCCAGTGATATCACACCGGCGAGTTCAGAAAGAAAGCGACGAATCATTGTACATACGGTTCGGTCACTCGTTATGGTCCGCAATCAGTTGCAAATGGTTAAGACACGTGTCTCTCACAGTCTGTGTGCGTCACGATTGACCAAACGAAAAAGAATGCAGTTCTTGTTAAACGCATCATAATGTTACGCGATATTATCCACTGTTGTATGAATAGGGATGGTGAATTCGCGAGACATGTCGTCGAATTTCCTGCATTTACCCGATCATCCTCGACAACGGCGGAGGATACGAGGGGATGATGCGCGGTCCACACCCTCGGTCAGCTCCGCGTGGATGTTGGAAAGGGTGAAACAGGGGCCGGTTTGTGCAACGTGTGTGATTACGTTGGCAATTACTCCCACCCTGGGCACGGGGTAGGCCGGTGGCCTCCTTCCACCATGGCATTCTCTGCGTGGTTCTCGGCCGACGGCGGAAGGGTTGTAACTCGTTATTAGCGAGGAACAAGAACGGTGGAGGGGCAGGTGATTACAGCCTCGAAGTAGATTCCCTGGCGATGATAAACGCCGGTTCGCAGATCCGATCGTCGCGTCAGCTCTGCCCTTCGATTCTCTTTGTCTCTCTCTCTCTCTCTCTCTCTCTGTGTCTCGATTTCTCGTAATTTCCTCGTTCTATCCTTGGCTCGTCTCTCTACTCGAAAGGAAACATCGGTGTCTCGATTACCGATCTAAAGCGAAATAGCGTTCCTTCCCTCCTGTCTGAGAACTATTTCTTTCGATGTACATGATCTGGATAAGAGCGCCAGCGGCCTTGAAGTGAACCGTCCCCGTGTAAGTAGGAACGTAAATCGTTTTATTGGATATAGAATTGGATATTAACGGGGTTACATCGTCGAAGAAAGGTTGCGAGCCAGGAGGTAACACTGTGTTTTGCAGAAATCGCGCGGCATTCTCTTTCACGCGCGGAACGTCCACCAGTTGAAAGGGAAACGGACACGGTTTATCAAGATTCGGCGGCGGGAATAAATCATCCACGGTTGAAAAGCGAAGGTGGGTAACGGCGATCCACGCGGCTGTCTCTCGATCCGTTCGGTTGACTTCGAAACCGGTTCTCTCGTACTCGTTACGCACTCGAGCCCGGCGGACCGATGAAAGAACTGCGATACACCCGAGGCACCAAAATTGTCGACGGAGGGAATGGAAATCGGCGCGGGCGAAGTGAAGGTAAATGGGACGAATGTGACGAAAGTCCCGAATGGGACGAGTTTGAAAATATGAGAAGGATGGGAAAAGATGTGAAAAGGGAGAGGAAAGGTGAAAGAAAAAAAAAAAGAAAGAAAGAAGAAGACACCGAGGGTCAATCAGGAAAAAGAGTCCTTAGAGGTCGGTCGGAGAGAGAGAGAGGATATTTACCCGAGCAGATTTTTTCGCGCGTGTGTGTCTGTGTGTGTATGCATATCTATATAACGTCTCGACGAGAATGCTCTGCCATAGAAAGGACTTGAAGAGCTCTCTAAAAACGACTGCATCTTTCGCAGTAGCGCACGCAGCGAGGGTATTAGCAAGTCGATGGTGGTTGGTAAAGGTTCTATGGCTATATATATATATATGTGTATATATGCGTTACGCTAGATACACTGTGACGGAAGCTATAGGCGTGGAACGAAAAGATAACGCAATTTATTTCAGCCTTTATTCATCCTTTTTTCACTTTCTCTCCCACCCTTGTGCAAGCTCGTGTGTACCAGTCGACTCCTACATAGCTAGAACATTTTTTTCTCCATTTTCTTTCTTTTGTCTCTCCCTCTTCATCTGTTCTTCTTTTTCCTCTCTCTCTTAACCCTCACCTGGATTGCTCACTCCTCGCGTCTTCCGCCATTAAAGGTCCACTCCTCGCTATTATCATCGTAGCGGATTTAAATGCATCCACTTTACGCCGGCCGGCGGCTTCGTCGCGATAAAATCTGAAATTCTCTCGGTCCTCCTCGAAAAAAGGAAGCTTCTCGATTTCTTTGTTTTCTAGATCTCTGCTCCGTGAGAAACGGTCGTAATAACTATGAACAACTGGCTAGTTGATGGTTATCGTTCAATGTGTTATTCGTCGCTTTCTTTCCTTCTCTGCATACAAAATCTCTTTTTGCACATTTATTCTCGGAATTATTATTTAGTAAAAAAAAAAAGAAAAAAAAAAGGAAAAATATATATGAATAGCCATTTTAATACTAAAACTACCAAAGTGGTCAAAATGATCAATTTATAATTTTTTATGGAAATTTTATATATTTCTAGACACTTGAGTGATTTTTAACAAAATATATTAATCAAAAGCTCGTGTTCGTTATTGTGTTATTAACTTTCTCTTGTACCTTGCACTTTAATTCCTTTGCCACGAATATTACATTATATTACTCATCTATAGTTCAGTTCTAGTGTTGAAGACACTACTGACTATCAAAGTATATTAATATATATTATTAATATACGAGTAACGGATAAATGTCTGCTCATTAATTTCTACAAACGTTCACAAATTTGTTTCAAACGTTTACCGACCTGATCGCGTAGCAACGAGATCTCTAATATACAGTGTACATTGACGAAATTTTTTCATAGTTCCTACAACTTTGCCGGCAATCTCTCCAAGGCAGTCAAGTGTTCGCAAATACGTTTCTACTTCTTACCGGTCTCTTCTCCTCCTGTTATTCGCGAGTTTAACGAGATTACAACCCCCGCCAAACGGGACGGGAGGGAGGAGGTCTCCTTTCTTCAACGCTAAGACGAATTTTCCGCGACTGTTGGCGGAAATTTAATTCGGTTGTCCGTAGATTCCATTAAATCTGTCAGTGGCCAAGCGCGGAGCCCAACCGGCCGACTAATCCAACTCGATCGCGCTTAATCCAAATTCGCGCGCGCTTCTCATTTCCGGCTGCCTGGGAGTTGTGGCGTGTCGCGATGCACGCGATTCATCGTTATGCTCGCTGGTTTTCCAAGAGGGTGAGCCGAGAGTGGGCGCGATGCGATTAACATACCAGAAGTTGCGCCGTTATTTCGAATCAGCCGTCTGAGTTGCACGACTGTTGAAACTCCGCGTGTACGGGACGCATGCATCAACCAGACGGCAATTTGGGTCATCGGGCTGACTGCCTTCTCGAAACATCGCGGAATGCGCGCATGTGTGTGTATGTGTGTGCGCCTTAGTTTCGTTAGCGCCAAAACGAAACGTATGTATATGTATACGTATATATACGTTCCGATATCTCGCAGTCGCGGACTCTTCGTGCGCGTTTCTGTCTTCGACGCGCATTTCACCGGAATTGAATTTTCACCGGCTGACAGCCGATCGAAGCCGCGGATTACGGTCGACGACTCCAGCCGTCGCGCGGTCTCTGTTGCTTTTCTGCCATTTGCAACGTCATTTGTAACGTCGACTTCCTTTTTAGTAGGTCGAGTTTGATGGACCATTCGGATGGATTATTTTGTAGAAATAACGAAGCGAAGGATATTTGTAACTAGGTCGCGTTCAAGATTTCAAAAATCCACAACGTAGTATTAAGAAATGGAAGCAGAGAGATTCTGTAAAAACAAATTAAAATAAAATTGCACGAACGTCCGTTGCGTTGCATTTATTTATTACTTTAACTAAATTCCAATTTCGTGTTATTTGTAATAGTAACAGCGTGTAATGATTTTTTCGCAAGACTGAAATTTGACGTGGCGAAGGTGAAACAACAATTTGATATAACGAAGACGAAACTCGATAAGAAGACACTTTGGTGGAAAATTGCAAAGTACTTCTTGATAATAATTTTTAAAAGAGTTTTAAAAGACAGCTGTTCACAACGAACACCGAATTCTCTTGCAAAAAGATTGAAATTTGATGTAATGAAGATGAAACAACAATTTGTTATAACGAAGACGAAACTCGGCAAGAAAATACATTAACGGAAAATTGCCAACTGCAAACTACTTTTTAATAATAATTTTTCTCTAGCTAGTCGATAAGGTTGATTTTTAAAAGACAACCATTCACAACGAACCGTGAATTCTCTTGCAGAAACACTGAAATTTGATATAACGAAGACGAAACTCGATAAACGAGACGCTTTAGTGGAAAATTACCAAAATTACTTTTTAATGACAAATTCTCCTGGCCAAGCTGAAGAAGTTGTTGTTTAGAAGACAACTGTTCACGCAACGAACGCACTGAATTCCCTCCCAACAGAAAGAATCGACAGTAAGCTTATGTTGCCTTTGTCGTCTCTGCCTTTGCCCATTCGCGCACCATATCGTCAGCACGCCAATTAAATTCAGTTCACCTGTACCCTTGTACACGACAATTTGCAACATCTTCGTCCCGTCTTCGCTCGACTGTTCCACAGCGAGCGCGGCGCCGACTTCAGCTACAGAATCGTTCCCTTCTCATCAGCGGGAGAACCACTCGACATTTGCAGGAACGTTGTCCAAAGGGTGAACGAGAATACAAACGGCGTTCCAGATTGGGCCGCGTTTAGACCCAACCGTCCGAAAGATGCTCGAGCGAAAATGTCACGAGCATCTTTCCCCGTAGGTATATAATTTGATGGCGGTAGTGGCCCAAGGTGGTGCTCGCAACGGGCCGCCGCCTTTAATTGCACGTGTCTGACCTCGTTTCACCGAGACAAGTCTCGCATTGTATCCGGTAATGACCCGCCGGTTCGTGCATACACGTCGGCCAATTATTCGTCCAGGGACTATCTTATCAATTAAACCGTCCTCAACTTCGAGCAGGCTGAAACAGGCCCCCGGAAATGAATTTTCCATTGGAAAGTTTGACGTATCCGGGGCCTTGGAAATTATAATAGCGCCAGCCCGGGCGTTGTGGCTGTTGGTAGTTGCTCGTGGGAAACTATCGAGGGCCGCGTGTTTACAGCGCCGGTTACTGTCAGACGGCGTACGGCCAACTGTTGGGAGAACGGCCGCGTTTCTTCGCTGTGAAACTTCGACACACGATCCACTGGGTCGAATTCGATCTGGATCTTGCACGGCCACGTCATTAGCGTAACGACGTCCCTAATATAATTAGTGTTTGGCAGGAACGAGTTGAAAGTAGGACGAGAGGAGAAGCGAGCGTGATTCCACGCGACCTCCTCCTTCCGTTCTTCGTCTCTCTCGTCGGTGGGAATAGGAGAGAGTGAATCGTGGTTTATTATTGCAATTTAATGACAGTTCGTGCAAGAATGTAGACGAAGTGGGTAAAGTATGAATCATACATATGAGTCACGTGAAAGAGAGATCGGTCATACGATTTCTGAGATTACATATTTTAATAAGATTAAAGCGTAATTCCTCAAAGTGTAAAGATAATGTGACAGAGGCTAATGACTCTTTCATCTGTCACCTTTTCGATCTTTCCAGTCAGTCTCTCAAGTGTCACTAATATAAAATAGAACGCAGTATATCTCACGGGTAATAGATCAAAGAAAGCAAGTCGTTATCTACGTTCAACAACTTCTGCAATCGCTGTTAAAAACATCTCCATTTCATCAACGCGAGGGGGGCGAGGGTTACACGTTACGAAGACCATGAACTACACGCCACTTTAATGGAAAGTAGTAGATTACAGGCTCGAGTTGCAGCCGTTTCAGGCTCGGAACGAGGCGATACCCGCTCGCGAGAAAGGTGTTTCCCATTAATCTCTAAGCGTGACCCGGTGATGTAAGCCTATTACCCTGATTAAAATATCCAATAATCGAATTCGTCCGAGTAGGATAACGACAGGGTAACCGAGTGACAGAAAAAAAAAAAGAAACAAGAATGCAACAAAACGAACGACCCAGCGAGAGGGAACGAGGGGGATGATACGTTCGCAGGAGGAAGATAGGTTCACGCGAAAGGGTGGTAGGGGGTTGATTAATGAGAAGGGAGTGACGTGGCGGTACGCCGCGCACCAGCCACGCTTCGCCCCATTTCATCTCTGCTTTCCCCTCTGTTTCGCCCTCTCTTTCTCTCTTTCCACCCCGCCAGCTTGTTTTCCACCCTCCCATCCTTTCACTTTCCCTCCCTTTTCTTTCGTTTAATTCCGCGTCCTATCTCCAAAGGTTTCCGTCTTTTTTCGCTCAACTTCGTGACTCCTTTGTTTAAGGCGGCGAACGAGTCGGCCGCCTCGTGGCGCCTCGTCTGCCCGCAGTTTTCTCCAACAGGCATTGAACGTCGTCGGTGTAAGACGACGTTCGTCGGAAATATCGACTTGGCGGTGTTTCCCACGTTGCAATTACGCATTATCGTTGGTAAAAATTTTTTCTTTTTTTTTTCTATATACACGCCCGTCCAAAAATCACCGGACACTTGGCAAAATTAAGGCGTGATTACGATTTACTTTGGGAATGACCTGACAATTCGTGACTACGATGGCTACATCACAGTCTTAATTTTATCAGCGTTCTCTGAATCTCTTTCAAATTTCAAATAATTTGTTACAGATTTTCGAATTCTATTTTGGATCATTGTTCTACGTTTTATGTAAATAGCTGTAGAAATTAGTTCGGTGCCTTTATGTTGAATTGGATAGGGCAAATCTTCCTATCGATTAAGATTAAAAATTTTAAATAGTAATCGAAACGTGTTCGAGCAAGAAATCTCGAAATAAAAGTTAAAAAATTGAACAATTAAAATTTGACCAGGCAAATGATATTTCATATATTGATATTTGATAGATTGTTTGTCTATTAAATACAACAATCCTTCGTTTCCTTTGAGAGACAGGGACACTACGACGCGAGATATCTCGTCAGTGGTGTTGCGTAATCGATATAATTCTAGCGAGACACTATGCTAGGCGAAAGGGTTAATAATCTTAATGATCGTTTTGTTTAGAATGAGCAAGTGTCCGGTAACTTATGGACAGGAGTGTATATTTCCGCAAAAGGTAGACACGTGTGTTTTTCCTGCGCTAACTAAAACACTGTCTTACGATGCCAAAACGATTTCGCTTCAGAAAGAATTTCGTACCGTGATAGAACAAAAAAAAATGCGTTTTGTCAAAGAATACGCGGCATTATTCCGCTGCACATCCTCTGTTTCAGGGTCTTCCGTGCACTAAAAGAATTTCGTTTGGAAAAACACGTTTCATCCTCGGCGTGAGAAATTTCGAGGGCGAAGGTGCAACGATGATTCGTTTTAAACAGCAATAAACACGCCACCGGGGAAAAATGGACCGGTGCAGTGTACTCTCGCGATTCTTCTCTCTCTCTCTCTCTCTTTTCACCCACGTGTTATGAAACGATGGGCTAGCAAATAATAGCACGGCGGTAAGCCGACATCAAAAACCAAACACGAAATCCCTCCGTCCGTATGTGTATGTGTGTGTTTGTGTGTGTTACCACTGCTCTTTCGAACTGTTGCCTGCCGGGCAGAGTAAAAATGAGCACAGTAACCTCGTATTTTTTCGCCAGGTAACGCGTGTCGGTAACAACGCGCACACTTTGTTTGACGGTGACTCCGAGTAATTCCATTCAATGTGTGGCGATTAAAGCGTTGTTATTAGGGTCAACGAGAGACCTGTCATCATGAGGAAATATTGCACACCCCCCTGCGAAACTAATAACGACGCTTTTTCAACTGTTGAGCAACTCTCGTACGTACGATTTTCTTCTGACCCGTTGCCGGCTTTTTGCTTCTCTTAACGGCGCTGGATTTACACTGTTTCGTGCTCCAAGTCGTAGAAGCAGCGTGGCGCACCACTTTTCCAAATAGGCAAACGAGTCGAGAATCAACGTGTCATTATCGATACGCTCCCTCTCGTCCACGCGACTTCTCCGAACTTGTTTTTTTTTTTTTTCGTTTCGTTTCTCACCCCCCGACCGTGTTCCCGTTTCCCGAGATCGTGCACGATCGCGCATTCTCCTTTCAACGCCAGCCCTTCAAGACCTCCGGGGGATACCTCGGAGACTTTTATCTTGATTTATTCCACCAAGGTGTGATCCCCAGGGAGGACTTCCCTGTTTATTTAAAGGACGCCCCCGTACGTTAAGTTGGCTCGGAGAACGCTTAAGGATAATCGTTCGATCTTTCAATTCCGTTAAATGGTAATGTGACCTGCGCGTTTTAACGATACCCTTCGTTGCTCCCTATATTTTCTCGTTTAACTTTGGAAGTGGATACGCACTTTGACACGTTGAACGCTGATTTTACAAGACGCCAACTATTATTATATATATAACGATAAGTATTACGTTGAAATACTATCTGCAGCAGATAAATTGAAGTGCATGCACCATGGATTTATCCTTTTTACTGAAGGCGACTGCCATTATTTTTCACGATATTTCGTTTTCAAAGTATCGTGAAATTGAGAAAAGCCCACAGAGAAAACTATGTCATGAAATGCAAAAGAAAAAAAAAAAAGAAAATGGTACGAAAAGCCAGTATCGGGCGCGATTTTGTAGACGTTATGAAAAGAATTCAAAACACGAAACGAAAGCAAAAAATTTTACCAAAAGAGTTGTCACGTATTATAAAGTGATTCGCCTTTTCTTTGTTTGCAATGTTTTAATACAACGCATCGCAATGTATATCCGCGAATAATATTTACGTATACGAATTATATGCATAATTGGTATTAATTTCTTCACACCATTGCAACAAAGAAAGTTACACATCGAAACATTTAAAAGTATTAACATTTACTCGAATCGTGTCTTTCTATTAATCTTGGCATCATTAGTCGAGCAACACGATACTTGTTACTTATGGATTTCAACTATCGAACAATTCCTTTTATTATTATTACATTAAAACGCGCCTCTTTTTATCCATTGAACTCGCCACGTTTCTCGAGCGTCAGTTCGGTGAAACTTGAATCCGCAACTGCGAACATTGCTGCCTTTTGTATCGCGTGGACTGAAGCTCTGTTCCTTCCAAGGTGCAAGTTGCCAGGCACTATCCGCTTTTGCATCAATGCTTCCACATTAATTACCGGCAAAATCGCCAACTCCTCAGAGCGAAAACTAATAAAATTGTTTGAACGAAACTTCGACCCCCTCCGGGGGGAGGGGGTCGACCGAAGATCGATATTCCGCCTCTCGATCCGAGCGCCGTCGTCGCTTCGAGTGCCCCAGACATTCGTAATCAAATAACTTTCCCTCTCATTAGAGACACTCGAACGGTCCCGAACGAGGTAGCGAGGTAGCCGTGCATTCACTGCACTCTCGCCGCGTTATCGCCGGGGGGACGAACAACGCTGCTTTGTACATCGCGTCTTTCTCTCGCCGTTTTGTCTCTCCACCAGGGACGAAATGCACCCCGGTATAAGTCATCAATTAAAAGTTTTCAACCGGGGAACGTGGCCCGAACGTGTACCAGTACACCGACGAATCGAACGAGAGTCGGTGGTCCCTCCGACTACGTCACGGGGAATTCCCCGGGAGCACTTGAAAGTTGCCCGCTGTCGACGCGGCGCGCGGCTGTTTCGGTCGCCGTGGTGTATCGTGTGTTGGAGAAGAGTGTATTGTCGTGTCGAGGTCGGCCGATCCGGCAATCAACGCGCACGAGTTCGAAGCGGGACGAGCCGAGGAAAAGCGTGAACCTCTCCGGCGGAGAGTTTGCCACGAGGGTGTACGCATTCGCATCTGGCCAGAGAGACCTCCCCCCTGAATCGTCAACTCCTGATGGACCCGAAGAAGAGGGCGGAGAGGCCCGCGTTTCAGACCGGATAAAAGCTCCTAGAAACGCGTCAGCAGGACCAGATCCCACGAGCCGAACCTATCTCCGATCAAAAAGTGATCCGATGTTCCGTTTCAATCGGCTTATATATCGGAGAATACGCTTCTCAGATTGTTCATTAAGGGGGATCTCGTTGCTTGGTCCCGTGCTTACACGCGTGACAGTCTCGTCTCGCCGAAGATTCACAGCGTCGTGTATTGACAATCGAGGGAAATAGATCACTGAATGATACTGTGACGTGCATTTAGACCACTTGCGCTGGCACTTGCACTGATTCGCGGACCATAACGAGTGACCAAACCGTATACAATAATGTCGTCGCTTTCTTTTTTGAACTCGCCGGTATGATCTGTCACTAGATAGAAATTATTATGGGAATAAATTTATTATTTGCTTTGCCCGTTTTGTTTCACTCAAATATACTTAAAAATTCTGCACGTGCGTGGCACGTCGTTCCAGCGCAAGAGGTTAAGCAGTGCAAAATATGTAGATACATGTAGAGCATGGTTTTATCTTAAAACCCAGAATCTCTATTTTAAATTTTAGACTCTCTGCTACTGTCACGCGGCAAATCTTTTTTCTTCTTCGCAATTCTCGGCTTCGTTCTGTGAAACACCGCGAAATGCAGACTTGTTCCCTTCATTAAACTTCTAAGGGTCAAACTTTGAAACCTCGACAGATATTGTCCCAGGGGTAATAAAAAGTTCTGGTGACTATCCTTCGCGGATAATAAATATCTCTTTAGCGACTTGTGTAGCCCGGTCTTGAGTAAAAAAGATTATTTCCTTCGATACGTGATTTCGTATTTCAGGCGAAAATTCTGATTATCTATCGGGAACTTTCAATCGACGCTCGGAATAATTTACACGCGATACGATCTCGAACGCACGTCGCAGAACTGAAACGCGAGAACGATCGAGATATGTAGAAACGGAAAGCCCGAACTTCCCCCCCCCCCCACCCTCCTTTATCGTTCATCGCGCTCACCCGCGATTCGCTCGGTTTCAGTTAATTCGAACTTGCCGCGAACTATCGCAGACGTTCCACCCTTGGTCCCGCCATTTTCGCTTAGAATAATGCCAAGGCAAGTGCGAGGAAAGCGAGAAAGTCCTGCGAACATTCTCTGGCCTCGAGTAAATTACAAATTGCGAACGAGAGAGATGGCCTGGTGGAAAATGAGCAGTTAAGCGGAAGATGGCGGCAGAAGCATCTTTCTCTTGAATTTGTCGGGAAGAAGACGTTATTTCTTTCTTACTTTCATTATTTACAACTTACAAAACGAACTGTTTGGAGAACAGGGTCGTAGAAAACTGGAAACTATCTTCGAAGAGAAATTTAATAAATTCATTGTTCGCTAATTGAACGGCGTTTCACTACGTTTTTGGGAACTTTACGTGCTATTTGTTACTTCTTTTCAATATTTGTACGATCAAACGTCGAATCGTAAACGGTAAAGAAGAAATGTACAACTTGTACAGTACGCTACACGGTTTTACAAAATCTTTTCGTTGCTTTTCGTGTTGTTTCAAGTATACGGCGTGAATAGAAAAAATAGGGTTTATAATGTCTACATAGTACTCGACGAAACGTGAACAAAAACGTTGTAATAATCTGTCGAAAAATTAATAATTTCAAAGTTATGAACAAGAAACGAATTTCTCATCGTACTGAGTGTAAGTATATATAATTTCTTCTTTCTCTGACTACAGAAGACGACACCTTCGTATTAAAGAATTACATACTCTTTCAAAAATTCCAGGATGTGTTCCAACTTTTTCACAAGCAGTTCAACCGAAACGAACAATCGTTTGTAACTTTGAAACTATTAATTATCTGTCGGCCCACGTTTGAAAATTTCGAAGCCTTTCTTCCATTCACCCTGTACATCCTGCCATCGTATATGTGGTTGAACGGGTATTTTCACTGTTGACCTGTACGCGAGACGGGCCTCAGGTCAGACAGGCACCTTGCTGAACTCGGGGGATTAAAATAATAATAACGTTGGAAATTGGACACGGTGGTGGCTGTACCCTCGTAATCTTCGGTGGCCATATGCCGATGCCGGCTGAAACGAAGCCAGACGAGACGTTGAAAAAAAAAAAAAAAAAGAAAGAACGATCGCATACCTAATCTGGTATTGTAGGACCGGGTTAGGGACCCGCCTAACTTTATTCAATCGCCACTGCGTTTCGTTATGGTCTCGCATTTCGAAGGAAGACGAATGGGAAGGGTCGAGCGAATAGGGTTATTCTCCGTGCACGTGTCGCGAAATCCGCTTTCATCCGTGATAAGATGCGACGGTGATAAAGTCGCCATCGAGTAAATCCAGTGTCGCACGCCGTGAATATCGCGCGTGTCTTTAGATTTATTTTTCAATTACGCTTTCGAAACTGTACGCGTTGCGTTCGTTTTTCTTTTGACGGTGGCATAGCGAGCGAGTTCGTGTTTTAAATGTACAAGTAACGGTGAGGCATTGTTGAGGTGTACAACTGCGCATTAAATGGAGAAAATAATGATGCCTGCTCGATTCGCACAAATTACGACTTTGGTACATGTACAACTTTGGTAGCACAACGTTATCCTGAATTTATGTTCCACGTTATGTTAAATTTATGCGAATTTGAGAAGAAAATTTGGCGATGTTTATGTGGAACGATGTTTTGTTATAATTCCGTGCGCCGAATTGTTCTCTGTTCAAAAAAAAAAAGGGGAAAAAAATATTTCGGGTAGAAAACTCGCTCTGTTCTAGAAAGAACTCTACGATAAACATTAATCTTAGTTAAGTGAAGAATGAGACTATGCGTCTTCGTTTGACTGGACGTGTAGCCTGTTTTTCTGGTTAAATTTATTCACCTATCGTGCCACTAACAATAAGTTCCAAAATGCAACGAGAAATTATATACTTGGCAATACTCAGAATAAAATTATATTATCACAATAATGTAACATATTATAAGTAGTGTAGGGATTAAATATAACGAGTATATGTTAACATTGTGATTAAACAAATAACAGACAGGACAAGATAGCGAATACAAATTAACAATTAACCTCTTACGCTGGAATGACACGCCACACGCACGTCGAGAATTTTTTGCACCAAATTGCAACATTTTCTCAGTGTTAAGTATATTTAAATGTAACCTAGGCGAAACAAATGATAAGTTTATTGCTTCTTGATAATTTCTTCCTAGTGATATCATATCGACAAATTCAAGAGAAAAAGAAAGCGACGAATTATATACGGTTCGGTCACTCGTTATGGTCCGCGCGACCAATTGCCAGCGGAAGGGGTTAACAAGTCATCACTTTTCCACGATTCCAATAACTCAGTCAACTCTGTTGTGTAATTCGGTCGACACTGTCCACGTCTCAATCGACTCTGTACCACGACTCGCTTCCAACTCCATCTCTCGTTTTTCAAAAAGGAGAAACGTCTCAATGCGCCCCCTCTTTCAAAGTTATTCTCCAGGTCTAACCTTCATTGGGCCTTCCCGTTGGTACCTGCAATGAAACTATAGTTAGAAGTTATTGCTTAAACCTACGACACTTGGATAATGAGATCGAGAAATTCGAAAAGAAGTTGATCTATTCGGCTGAGGTTGCGTCCTCAGCTCGAGGAGAGAAAATCGATCGTTCTCACGTAAAAGACGGGTGAACTGTGCGCGTCGGATAGCCGAACGAGAGAGATTTCGCATCGCAACTATTCTTACCGCACGTGGCACGCGATCCGTCTGCGTGCCGATAACGCGTCGCACCTCTAAACACGTACATTACTTACTAGACAGAGGATGGAACGGCTGGTGCACGTGTACGCGACGACGGGGCCCGGCATTCGAAACGTCCGTTCACGTTTCCCCGGGGGGAGGGGGGGGAGGGGAAAGGGAGCTTAACAGGGATCTACCAAGCTTGCGTGAAAGCCTCGACGTCCGGGCGAATCGGTAGCTCGCGCCGGTTTTCCGCGCGCGCCGACCGCTTTCAAGGGAGCATTAGTTTCAATTTTTCTCCGCTGGAGAATTCCGGCTGAAGCAACGTAATAAAGCGGAATAACTGTGTGAAATAATAATTTATCGTTGCTCGAGAGTGCTTTTTTCACGTCGAGGGATTTTCTGTTCTCTTTTTTTTTTTTTCTTTCCGGTGGCGCGAAAGCGGCGACCGTTGCGAAAGCGGCAGTGGAATTGCTGGCGAGGAACAGCTTCGTTTCTTTTCGGAGTTTCTGACGAGAGGTGTTCGAAATATAGCGATGACGAGGTGTTTTGATTAACGATCTGGATGCTGGATACGTTTCAGATTCCAGGACTTGGAGAAACGAAATTATCGATTGCAAATTGTAAATAAGAAATACATTTTATTAAAGTTGTACGCTGAATTTTTCGCACGAACGTATAGTGAATTTTACGTATAAAATAATGATACATATTGTGAATAAACAAATTGGCAACTGTCTCCTGTCCTCTTCGTGAACCAATGTAAAATTCTTCGCAGTGAAACGCCGTAAAATCGATCGGGCATAGATTGTACAAACATTCCGCAATGAACTCGAATTACTTTGGAATAATATTGGCTAATATCGATTTTCCATCGCTTCGGAGAAATAAATCGCTCTTCATTGCCTTCCGCTTTGCCGTGGTTATTAGCAGAAGTATCGCCCCAGCGATTTTAATATCACCGCGAACCATGACTCGAGGCCGCGTTGGTGGGGGCCACGAATCGATTTATTAAATTCGAAGCACTCCCTGGGGAACATTTATTCCGAAACGGTTCGCGGAGAAATGAGGCGTTCCAAAACGCCGTTCCCGAGATGGAGAAATGAAACTTATGAAAATCTTCGATTTTCTCACTCACCTCATCCCCGAGATTATCCTCTGTCGGGTTCAATTTGCTACGCCACACCCTTCCACGAATTACCATTTCTCGTTTCTCTTTTGTGATACGTATACAGTTCTTTCTATTTTTCTCGCCTTTGTATTATATTATACTCCTTTCAACGAACTAAAAGTAATATGTACAGGGTGGTACAACCGAATGAGAAGCTCTGCGTGAGAAAACGAAAAAGTCGAAAAGGTGGAACAGAATTTTTTCATTAAAGCCTTCGTTAAACGAGAAAATCGAGTTTGAAAATTTATCAAATTTACGGTTGATTCTAGTCTAGATATTTAGAGGATATTCCATGCGTAACAATAAGTAAAAAGAATAAAATAAATTTTTTTTGTTTTGTTTTCCCAAAAATAGACTTTGAACATTTTTCGTTGAGAATTGCCTTGGTATTTGATAAATTTTCAAACTCGATTTTCTCAAAAGCGAAGCATCTTACGATATAGTTTTATTCGACATCTTTCAGTTGTTCTTTTCTGTCGCGTTTAGAATTAACCAAATTCAAGCTATATACTCGATCGATTTTCAAACTCGATTCAAAACTCTCGAAAACGAGGGCTTTAACGAAGAGCTTTTATTCCTTCTTTTCGACTCATTTTTTTTTCACATAGAAGTTTGCAATTTTCAACACAATATTAAATCGAAACATACGAATAAAAAGTACCTACTGATTGTTAGACGAATGATTGGAACAAGGAATGCACAGATACGCAAAATTTTGAATAAACACGAACGCTGACTAAATTTGCATTCATGTCATTGTGTTCATTAAACGAGCGCGAGGATTCGTTTCGAATATTCGTTTGACGTAAACGCGCAGTAAAGATATCGGGATTGAGTGAAAAGGATAAAATGCAGAAAGAGACTGGCGCTGATTGCGGAATAAATTGCACGGGCAATTGAAAGGCCAATTGAAAGCGAAAGTAGTTAAAACGGAATTTGTCAGACAATTTCCCAGTGAATTGGTTCGAAGGTAGCGGAAGGTACATTGTTACATCTCGTTATTAAAACCGCGATTATTGTTCTGCATACTTTCCGTGCAGAGTTCGTGCACTGCGATGCAACTGTCCGTTGCAAAGAGAATACATTTATAAAAATCATCGACAACGAAAGCGTACAATTGCGCCGAGCACCAAGCAGTTTCAATCTCGTTTTCATCGGTCGCAAACGAAAGCTCCCGGTAGGCAGAGCGCGCGCAGCGCCAGATTGTGTACAGGGAGAATTTACAGCCGCTTCCGGAAATTAAACGCGATATCGCGGTCTGTCGGGTAAGGAAGATCCGTGGCCCAGATTCACCTCGCATCGCGGTAACTTCGTTTTGGACGCACGATCGCGTTTCACGTCGCCAACGATTTCGATATCCGGCTATTTCAGTTTCACGCGCGAATCCACGAGAGGCGAACGTGCACGAGACGGCTGGGAAGTAAGTAGATCAGTCGTTTCATTTTTTAACGATCTTACGAACGACAGCAAAGACATTTCGTTCCTACGCTCTGCAATTTTATATTTCGGAGACACTTGCGAAGCTCTAACTTCAATTTCAATCCTCCTCTCGCGCGAATTATTAACTCGAACTAATTTTCACCCCAGCCCCCCTCTCTTCATTATTGGTAAATCTCGCGCGTTCGAAATATTGTTAATGCACGCGAGATCTCTCGTTTCAGTTTTCCGTTGAATACCTTTTTGTCCGTCCGGCAACGAGGGCACGGTACGGTATGAAAAAGAAAAAAAAAAAACAGTCGAAAGATAGCAGAGAGGTCAATACAAATTACGCATTGTGTTTCGATGACGCGACATCGCGATGCGATGAATGGCTGATTTAAGTAGCTGGTAAAATCAATCGCAGCGCACGCTTTTCATCGTTGCTATTGTCCGACTTTCGTTCGACAGCCAAGAGACGAGCGACGCGTAGATCTCGTTAACTTGTAATGATCCCGAATTGTCGAGAATTTCGCGCGAGTGCGTGTGTGCATGTGTGAAAACACTTTTTCTCTCGTTTGCAAAGTGACGAGCAAAGAAATTGGGGGAGAACCGTTCGAATTGGAAACGCGGCCGAGGCTCGTGTAATTAGAGCGGAAAGTACTCGAATCCCAGCGCGATAGCAAGTAATGACCCTGCCTTTGTTCATAAACTGTGCAACTGTGTGAGCGCGTTGCCACGTTCGTCTTCCACGTGTCGAGTATCCGCGCGGCCGTTAACGAAGGTAAAAGTAAAATATGCGCGCGAAATTCAGTTCGTTCGACGAGCTCCCTGAACGTCGCCGGAATCGAGGATCGAGTTCTTTGAAATTGGAGAGCGGGTTCGTCTGCTCTCGCGGATATTGATTGTTCATACTTGGATTTTCCCTGTTCCCGTTTGGACAGACGGTCCGTTCCGCGAACAAAGTTCCGAAAGAAATTGAAGCGGGCGAGATCGCAATTTTCCTTCGTTCCCATTTAAATTCCCACGCGCCAATGCCTTTTTTGTACATATATGTATATATATATATATATATATATATATATATATCGTTAGCGTTTGAGAAGAGAGACGAATCGATGAAACAATTTTTTTCCACGTCCGAGTGACTTTAATAGTTCCGATCTTTTTGACGCGTGAAATCATTCGACTATGAATGCTCTCGTACGAAAGTTCTTTCACTTTTTCCCCATTTTTTTTTTTTATGTTTTTTCCTCCTCCTTTTTATTTTATTTTAATCGACAGTACCCCGGTCGAATTTTTGCTCGGTTGGATATTTCCTAACTATCATTTAGAATTCTCCCTGCAGCTGGAAAAAATCCATCCACGTTCGGGGGATTCGAACGTTCGACTAGTTACCGAAGACATTGCTATTTCGGAATATCCTGAAGAAATGATTCCTGAAATGGTTGTTGGAACCTGGCCAAAATATGAACACTTTTAACGATCGAGTCTTAACCTCTTGCGCTGGAATGACGTGCCACGCGCGTCGAGAGTTTTTTGTCCCAAAATTGTAATATTTTCTCATGTTTCAAGTACACTCAAGTAAAACAAATTAGACGAAACAAATGATAAATTTATTATACTTCTCAATAATTTCTATCCGGTGATATCATACCGACGAGTTCGAAAAGAAAGCGACGAATTGTTGTGCACGGTTTGGTCACTCGTTATGGTCCGCGATTAGTTGCCAGCTTAACATGGCTAATAGCTATGACACTGACGAACAATTTCGCTATCCTCGAGACAACTTGACGAATCAATATTGGAAAATTGCTCAGAGTTTGCCAGAATTACAGAAAAGAATTACGATCGACAAAATGCAACACTGTCAAATAATTTATAGAACAACACTGTTCTATATTATCCTGTTCTGAAAGATGATCAAACGGGACCGACACTTTATACGAGGCCTATAATGCATCTTGCACGCACATCAACCATTCGTTAAACAATTCGTTGGAAGTTTGAGCATCTATCATTCATCGTCCGGTGAACAACGCGTGCATAATGAAAGGGTCGCCTTCAACGGGTGTGGTAATGATAAAAAATTACACGAGAGGACGTTCTGGGGTTCGAAGGGAAGATAGAGTGGCCACGTTTCAACGATGGTATCTCGTTCATCGTGGTTAACAGGGCCGAGCCGGCTTTCTTTCGTATCGTGCCTAATGAATGCTCGATTACGAGAACTCGCGAGGACCGTTCAGCGAATGAGAAACAAAAAAAAAAAAAAAAATAGAGAAGGGAGAGAGCAGCAACACGAGAGCAACATCGACCCGGTTAATTGAGAAATACCGCTTAAACGAATTAACCGACTGCCGGAACCACCGAATTCAAATGGATAGCTTCCGGTGCCGGGCGCGTTTAGCGTTATCTCTCTCTTTCTCTCTCTGTGTGTGCGTTAACAACCCTGGAGGAACGATCTTATCGCTCCCGCGATACCTAAAGGCACTTTTTCGACCACTCGAAGCCAATTTACAGTAAATAATCGCGTCCACGGTGTTTCTAATGGGGCACCAGCGTGTAATAGATGGGCCGTGAAAG
This sequence comes from Tetragonisca angustula, assembly GCA_036937485.2. Taxonomy (NCBI): domain Eukaryota; kingdom Metazoa; phylum Arthropoda; class Insecta; order Hymenoptera; family Apidae; genus Tetragonisca; species Tetragonisca angustula. The sequence continues at coordinate 14,814 of JAWNGG020000009.1, read as the reverse complement.
TCGTTAATTTCGTTTAACCGTGTTAACATAATTCATATTTCATCTGTTCCTTTGCCAGAAATTGAAGATCTACGAGCCAGTCGGATATAAATATGATGGATGATAATTTATTTTTGACCAAACTAATTTCTAGATTAGACAAGTTCGCCAGTTGCTACGTATTTTCTAATTATTTACTTGAAAAGTCTGCGTGTAATGACTGGCGGGATTATTAAAGTGAAATTGGCTATTATGGCTGCGCGATTGGAGAGATTTGGAGAATCGGCCTTTCAAACCGATCATGGCAACTTCGGTGGCAAATATTTAGCAATTAGCGATTTACATTCGGTTGCTTGTGCGTTGTTATTAATATCTCGATATTAGCTTGCGCAATGCTAGTTACGCCGATCATTGGTAATTATTTGAAGTTCAAGAAATTTAATTTAAGCCTTTCTTGCTCTTTTTCTTTTTTTTTTTTCAAATTCAGTTCAATGCGAACGATTGCACGACTGGAACGGATAATGGAAATTAGCGAAACGTAATTAATGTGCATCAAGCAGGTAAATGCGAACGTTTCTGAATGGGCGACCGAAATAGAAGCAGTATTTCAGTTGCGATAGCCCTTTATTCAGACCGCGATTAAAATTAACCCCTTCACGCATTCACGGTGTAATTTCGTCCACACGACGGGGCGAAATATCATTTCTGTTTCATTAAACCGTCGCTTTAACGCGGCAGAGTTATACCCATTTGAAAAGTACAATTCCTTTTCATTTGTGCCAATCTATCGAGATTCGTAGTTAACACAACGACGATTCTTCCAAATTAAATTGGCAAATTTGCAAATCACCAGGGATTTTCCTTTTTGCAAAATATATTATCTTACATTTTTTCTTACACTGTGTATTCTGAATGCGCCATGAACTATCCATTTCAGTCTTTTTTTTTTTTTTATCAACATTAAACTACCGGCGATTAAAGCGTAAAATTTCCATCAGAAACATTGAAGTCAAAAAAAATAGAGAAACTTCGTAATGAAATATTGTTTAAATGTTTAAAAACGCGCTGTTTTGCGTCTATAAAATATCCAACAAGAATTACAAATTGGTCATTTTGACCACTTTGGTAATTCTAGCGTTAATGAAATAATATATATATATATATATATATATATATATATATATATATATATATATATATTGTAAATAATATAGCGTTAATAAAAAATTAATGAATAGAGAGACATTTGTCGTTCCCAAGACGACTACACGTCATCTGGAAGCGTTTCTTTCGAAACGCCGCACGATCTGCAACTGCGAGATGCTATCCCGCCTATAAATAAGTTAATTTCACGATCGAATCGGCAACTTCGCAAACGACACGAATAATCTCGCAGCCAGTGGCCGCCACGGTTCGATAAAGTTGGCGAAAGTTGGCTGACCTCGGCAACAGCCGCGAAGATCACGGAGGAAGAAGGCGATTTCTACGTCTCGTCGGAAATAGACGCGTCTCGAGCGAGCGTAACGGAGGAGATGTGTTGCAGTTATATCAACCGGGTCGAACGAGCAGCAGGTGCGGGCATCATCTTCCATGCACGCCGGGCGATACGATTTTATTGCGGCAATAAAATCGGAATAATGCGCGCGACGAACGCGCCTGCTGCAGCCACGCTGCTGACGAGAGCTTCGAGGGAAAACGAACCACCGTTCCTATTTGTGTGCCAGGCAGTATAAATTTTCAATCATCCCCATGGGCGGCGGTTTATCCGCGTCGATCTAACGAACTGCGTGCCTGCGTTGCGGCGTGATGCATACCGAAAGTTATATACGTTGCGAATAACGTCCCGATTATTATTATAACGTTCCGTATTTTTAATTATTATTATTATAACGTTACGTATTTTTTCTACGCGTTGAATCGTTTATAAGGGATAAAATAGGGACACGTTGACGTACGTTCTTACCACGATGACAGAATTTTATGTCAGAGTGATTAGGGCGAGATAGCAACCTCTGTAACATGGGTGTCCAACCTTTTACATCATTGGCAGAATTGAACAAAAGTTTGTTGAGAGCTGTGCATATTTTTTTATCAGTTCAATGTAACTTATATTATTTATGAATGTTAGAACAACTTTTATAGTGAAACGATACATTGGTTAGAAAAATATATTTATTATATTAATTTGAAAAAATATGAGAACACCGAGCTTGTTTTTCAGATACGAGTTCGTGAATATCTGGTTTGATACAAGTGGCGACAATACGAAGAGTATTTTCAAGATTGTCTCGTCTAAAATTTTTCTTCTTATTTCATTTTTTATAAATATTCAGGTGTAGTTTATAAAAGTCTTGTAAAGACACTTGGATACATTTTTTTCCTTGAGCTGTACATTTGATTAAAACTGAATACATTCCACTTGCATGTTTGGTAGCAACATACTGATGTCAAGTGAGAATGGAGTAGCAAGTATGCCAACCGTCTTTAAAATAAAAAATGTTTCATCGAACTTTTAAATAATTATTCGTAATTAATCATTCTAACGCTAAATTAAAAGAAAAGCACGATTGTTCGTGGTTGAAATGATTCAAATAATAAAATTCTTTCAATTTTGGTTATACAGCGCGATTGGACACACCTGCTCCATGCGATGTAATAATCTTCCTGTTTCAAAATTTAGAGAACGTGAAAATATGGATTTATCTGGTCCTTCGATAGTGTCAATATCACTCAAAAAAAATCTCATTTCCTGCGCACAGACGTTTGCTCGAAACAGTTCAATCTCAGCTGACCGAAATCCGCGCTGTAATCCGCAAGATTCACAGGCTCGATGAACCAAGCAGAGAAACGTAACGATGTTAGCCTCGTACAAAAGTGCTATTGTTACCGGATCCGCCAATGAACATCAATTCGAGTTAGTCTCGTATTAAGCCCGACCGCTACGTCGCTGCGCCACTTGCTCGGAAGATAAAGGACGAGAGATCAGGTTTTTGCATTCATTCATGGGCTCGTGGGCAAAGAACTCGTAGAAAGAGAGAGCGAGCGAGTCAGCTGGGATAGTTGGGTAAGTGTAAACGCGAGGAAGAAGGAGAGAAGGAAATAAAAAAAAAAAAGAAGATCCGCGTGTGCAGCGACGCACTTGGACCCCTTTCACTCGACGTCAGCCCCCTCTGATACCGCATAAAATATAGTATTGTTCGCGCTCTGTTAGCCTAGAGTGGAGAACGAGTATATTTAGGAAAGGGCGGCTTTCTTTCATATGTTAAGCAGATCAGTGTCGGTCGGCGAGATAGAGGGTGAAGCGGGTGTTTGGCGAGGCTTTGTGTATGTATATGTGTGTGTGTGGAGAGAGAGAGAGGAGGAGAGTGTAGCGCGCGAATGACGCGAACATCCCCTACGACTTTTACCCAGGAGAAGACCGAGTCGCTGCACAGTGCGCGCTCCTAAATGATTGCCGGCTTGACTTAATGTTGTGAAAAATAGCCGCGCACTCCCGCGCATCTCACGGATATTTTTCTTTATAAAAAGGCGGAAGCAAAGTGATGAATCCAATTTTTTAGCATATAATTCGAAGCTCTCTCCCCGCAGCGATTGCGACGATTTATATGCCGTTGCTCTCGCGCGATCTTGCGAAAGATCGTTCGCGAAGTCGAGCTTCCGAGTGAAAAGAAATGGGATAAATTCGTTGACGGGTACGTCTTGAGGTTCGATGTTTCAGTTCAAACACGTCTCAAAGACACGGTTCCTCTCTGCGGATGATGGCACGGGGAACATTTTTATCGCGCAATGCACGGCAGGGCACGGCTCGTGAATTAATGCTGTCTCGATTTTACGACGCGAGCAACGCCGGGACCAAGTGTCTCGTAACATTGTTCGCTGAGGCAGAAAGAAAGGGAGAAAGACGTTCTCCTACCTGGCTGCTGTTGCAAATCAGATCCGAGCAGCTTGAAAAAGTAGCGCGCTTCTTGCGTAACGATGTGCTCTGCTGCGACGCAAAAGTGCCCTCTACCACCGAGAAGAAAATGAAACGAATTTATTATTCTTGGAACTCTTGAATTTAATATCTAATACAATTTCAGACATCTTATTATCGTGAGTGACAATTATTGTTCAAAATCGAGATGAAGATATATAAATTACTATCCGAGGTATCTGATGAAACTGTAATTTATTAAACTGTAGAGTAGTGTATTTAGGTTCCAAAATTCGGCGCTTGAAACGCTCACAATCGATTCTAGAATCCTAAAATCCCGATATTTTGCTTCAATTCGCAGACGCCCCCTTTGTTACTTAAAATCCAGAGTCTTGTATTACTAATTCCGCAACTTGGTTCAACATTTAACGACCTTAATTGACGTTCCGCTCGGCAATATTCGCCGTCGATCCGCGGTCCATTTGTTGGGTTCGACGTTCACGTCGTGTCCGCGATAAAACCTGCTGGCAGCCTCGTTCGACGAAACGGGGAAAAAACGTCACGTTGTTACGTGTCGTGTAATTCGAACGAGTTTATATAAGTCGCCGTTGATTCGCCTCTGCCCGGCTTACGGCGCGACGCGAAATGAAAAGGTCTAGAGGAGGGAAGATAGAGCCCTCGCGAAAGGAGAAACGCGCAAAGGGAGAACAAACGGCCAGCGTTATTATAAAAGTCATAATGAAAATCTAACGATCCGTCAGGCGACGCCGGCGAGCCGCACCAGAGAAATGAATTTCCCCCGCCCCCTCCGCCCCCACGGTGTTTAATCCCTTTGTTTACTTTTGCTTGCAGAACACGTGAGGGAATTCAGCTGCGGGATGCTGTATTACAGGACGCTGTACCTGGACAGCAAGCGGGACGCCCTGTACGTCGGCGCCATGTAAGTAATCGTCCCTTTCCTTCCTCCCGACTGACCAACGCCTTTCATCGCTTTCTATCACATAATAAAAACGTCGTACGATGAAAATCCGCCATCGGCGAAAGTTTTGTTTCGCTTCGTTCGTCGCCGAAGCGACAGCGATAAAGTGGGGGACTCTCTGCCTGCGTGTACGTGCCGCGAAACGGATTTTTATGATTCTCGTGTGATTAAAATTCTGCACGAAGCGCGAGGAAAAGAGAGAGAGAGAGAGAGAGAGAGAGAGAGAGAGGGTGGAAGAGAGGGATGAAAGCGTGCCGATTGATTAAATTTCTCCGGTGACGTCGAACATCAGATAATCCATGTTTTGAAATGCCCCGCGCGTTACAGCGACGCTGATACACGCTGGCTTTCGCGATGATAATTACCGTCGCGTTGATTGCACCGAATTGCCACCCCTTTCGCCTTCGTCCCCTCCTCCTCCACCCTTTCGTTCCATCGTTCAACGCGATGGATCGGTTTTTACTCAGGGAATATCTTGTGCGTGCGCAATTTCGTCCGTTATTTGTCCCCGGATTCGAGATTGAAATGAAAAGTAACGTTCCGTTCGGTGGCGTAACTGGGTCACGCGTGAAATGTTTCGTGCGTTCGCCCCCGCCTCTTCCCTCGTTCGCGACGCGAGCTTTTCGTACTGTGCGTGGCGTGATCGACACGAAGAGAAGTGGGCGAGCCACGTCCGACTTTAGATTATCATTCCCAACGAAATTACGAAGTTTCCCCTACGAGGGAAAGCAGGCCGATTAAAAATATCGTCAGGCGAGAAACGCGTTCCCAATAACTTTTTTAAACTTTTACTTTTATCTTTTCGACACTTTCTGAGAAACACCATTTCGAAGTCAATCGATTTTTACTGATCGTCGAGTCGACCTCGAAAACAATGAAGTTATAAACAACCGAGTAGAACCGAGTCGAGGAAGATTTCGTGAATTTAATACGGAGGTTGAGTTTCGTTTAATAATCAAGCATAATAGTTTAGTTCTCGTTTAGCTGGTTATTTAACTTTCTCTCTCGCCTCGTCGTCGTCGTCGTCGCAACATATTCACGTTCGTGTGTTCCTTTTCGTAATCGGGCCCTTCCGCGGTATTTGCACGCACTCTTAGCTCAAGCACTGAAATATACGTATATATACTCGCCGTTTATGTACCGGGGATCGTTCCTCTGTACACGAGGGGGAATGACCAGGTTTCGTTTGCTGAACGTTTCAATTTGCAGAAAGGTAATTTACTGAAACCTTCGGGGTACGGCGGGAACGGTCGCGTCGGAACGAGAGACGAAGGAGCGGATTAAATTCCTTTGCTATTTTTTTTTTAAGAACGTTCCCGATTAATCTTCACAATCGAGCGAATGGAAAAGAAAAAAAAAAAAAATACACCAAACGGACGATTTGCGAATAATCGAGACGTGAAATTATTTTCACAGACGAGGGAGTATGGCTTTTAATATTATGACGAGATTTTATCCAGCTTGGATTTTCATCGAGCATTGTTCAAACAGATCGAAAGAGCAAGAATTTATTCGCAAAATTAGACCTTCTTCGATTTTTATATCGATTGGTTCGGTCGATCGGTTTCATTTCGAACGAATTATTGAAAATTTTACATTTCGCTAATTACGTTAATTGGAAATTCTCTCGATCTCTACGGATCGAGGATCGCGCCGAAAGTCAGAAATGTTTGAGAAATAAACGGCGAAGTGCGCGAAATAGCCTTCGTTGTCAACTCTTTGTCAATGTCTTTCGCTGTATCAAGAAAATCGCGAACCTCTCGTGCCATTGTCATCTGGCGATAATACAATATTTTAATGGAGGAGGGGGCGCTATCTTTTCTCCTTCAGAACGAAGGTCGGTCGTCGAGGGAGCAAAACACCGGGGGGGTTTGCCCCGTCTGGAATGGATCGAGAGATTTCGACGAGGGACGAGGTTGCATCGTTACTACACGAGTATTATTTCTTGATTCGGTTCCAACCTTTTCTTTCTCGCCCCCTCCCGCGGTTTTCTATCCTGCCGGCCATTCACTCGCCTCCTTTCTTTTGTCCGCCTCCCTTCTTAATTTGGTAAATGCCAGCAAAATGCTACGCGACTCCTCTCGTAATGGGGAGAGGTCTCTGAAAAACCTCTTGCTGGATACAGAAACCAGAACCAAGATGAAGAAAGTGTTCCTCACGGGAGATACGTGAGAGCAGTCGTGTAATATATTTATCGCGACAGAAAAATTATGTCGTGCATTACGTTCTGGCAGCCGGATGGAACAGCGTGGTTATTGCCTACGACTCTCGGGCAAAATCAAATTAAGATTAACGCGACGTTCGTTGATACTAGGGTGCAGTTGCGGGAATTAAAAATGATCGTGTCATTTTGTTTTTAACGTGGCGGAAGTGTTGTTTGTCGTGTGTGTGTGTATTTTATACATATTTATATTTTAATATATATTTTATATATATATATATTAATAATAATAATTTTTTAATTTTAATAAATTTTATAATTAATTAATAATTTTATTATATACGTGTATATATATAAAATACGATGCACAGCGAGAGCAATAATAAATAAATTGTAAATTTTAAGAGAGATCAACGCTCAAGAAAAGTACAGTAGTTTTGATTTCAGTACACGCTCGCGTTGCGAATGATTTATCTGGCTTAAAATAGCCACTGAAGGGTGCATATCGAAAAATATCGAGTGAGAAAGATAGACTTTCATAGACTCTAAGAACTTCATATTTCGAAACTCTTTTCGCAACATCTCCGCTTCTATGCAGAAACTAACTTGGAATATATTCCCGAAATAATATTTTTGAATACTTTCCCGAGCAGGCACATGAAAGTCAGAATTTCGTTTAAAAATTAGATTGATTATTTGCGGTGGTAGATCGATGGGATTCTCGTTAGAAACTGTGAATATCATTTCGTGATTAAAGCTATTTCAGGTAGTTGGTGTCATATTTCGTCAGGATTACAAATGCAAGTGGTAATCGTATTAGCAATATTGATCGCAAGGCATTCAGGGGAACGATTTAAATATTGTTATTTCATATATCCGTCGGTGATTGTGTGTATATCTATCTGCCAAATAGCCGGGATAATGAAAGTTTAATGCGCGATAAAACGATGCGCGATAAAACAGCATTATATAAACGTGATAAATAATTTCGGGAAAACTGGTAGATATTGAATTCTGACGCGCATCCGTGAATGACCTACTAAATCTAGCGACCCGATAAATTCATTTTTATAAAGATATATCGTTAACTCGACGCAGTTGCAGAAAATCAACTTTTGTTATTCATTTCTCGAATCACTTCGAATAATATAATATTAATATTATATATAATTATTATTATTAATAATATAATATAATATCAATATTATAAATATTACTTTCTTTTCTATGCAATGACTAGAGAAAAGGAAATCTCACAGATGCAAAGATTCAGATGGAAAATCATGGAAGAGAAAATCTCACAACATAGTACTTGCGCAGCAATACCGTGACGATGCCATGAACCACCACGTCCTTCCTTACATTAAATTCAGTTCAAGGCGTTGAAATTGTTTCGACAGTTGTTCACTTCCCTCTTGAACGCATTGAAAGCGTCTCGCAGCGTCGCCTTCAAAAGATCTAATGAATCCAAGGATTCAATTCAAATTCGAAAACGACGTGCGCTCCGACGCCACTCGGAAATCGGATGAGCCGAAAAGTTCCAATACGCAGTTGCCAAGATTTCCAAAACGTGGCCGTAAACTTCGTTAAACGGCGTCGGTGTATGCGTGACACGTGCGCGAGGCGCGAGATAATTTCGCATGGAACGGGACGGGAATCGGGGTGGGGGAACGGAGGAGGAGGGGGAGGGTGAGATTCACTTAAAGATGGAGCGAAACGAGATTACGAGCGAATAAATCGGATAACGGCGACAACGAGATAAGAAATGACAGGGCGAGTGAGATCTTCACGTTTTGAAACGATTCCCTTCGTTTCGGTTAGCAAAAGAGGCGTCGGCGCCTGCGCGTGCACCGAGCGTACCGAGAGGGCGCGAGAGGATAAAAATGCGCGACTTACGATAAATTGCATTTCCCAGCAGGAAAGAACGAGCAGAACGGGGTGGGGGGGGGGTTGAAAGTTTCCTGTTTTCTGGCTTCGTTCCATGGCCCCGTTTCTCGTCTCTCTTCGACTATGCCACCTGTACACGCAGTCACACAACCCCCGTTCTTCCCTCCCCCCCCACCCTCCTCCACTCCGCCATCCGCAATATCGGATTCCAATAAGAATTCTCGCGCAAAAGGAAAACGATCGCCGACATTCCTTTTCCAATGATGCGAAACGATTAAGCTCTATGATCGCGCTGCCGGTTTCAATGATGCGACTCTCCCAGATTTCAGACGGAAGGCCAGTGGACGACCGCGCCATCCCCTCGAGCTTCACGGAGGGTGGGTGGGGGTGGGGGTCGTAGTTTAATTAAATGGCCCCGGATAAAACTCAGCGCGTTACTCGCGAATTCGAGTCGAGCTTTGCAGAAAGCTTTGTAAAAAGTGGATTGTACCAGGTGAGCCCCCCTCATCGAGGCGATACTCCTGATCGTTCGCCAGCCGGTTTTCCAGTTGATATTTTTTCCGAAAATGGAAGCAAATAGATGACCCGGGCCGAATGATGTATCGCCATCACGATGAAACTCGTGGTCGATGGTTTCTCTCTCTCTCTTTTAAACCGGTTTTTTTTTATCTTTACAGCGGATTTTTTCGAAATTTAAGAACTGTTTCGGGAGTCCAACTGTTGTAGCAGTTGGATGAATCGGAATAAATGATTCATTGCCACGGTAAGATTGCTTTCGAGGTGTTTTGAACTACTGCGCCGATGAACTCGTTCCTTTCTTCGATTTAGGAACTGCTTCGTTGTAATAAAGCGCGGGTTATAAGAATTTCAAGATATTCTTCGAAAAGGGGTAGTTGGATGAATCGGAGTGAATGATATTTGTATCGCCACGATGAGATTGCGTTCCAGATGTTTTCACATTTTTAAAATTATTATGGCGAGTCGCAGTATTCCTTTTTTAAAATGGAACTTTTTTATTTAAGAAATTAGTTCACAAAGAATTTGTAGGAACGTGTTCTTTGAAAAAGATTAGATTCAAGAAATTAGTTCTCTTTTCCTGAACTTTCTCTGAATATTTGTTCCGTGTAAGAACTGAGAATATAGGTTAGTATTATTCTAGGGATATTTCAAAGAGGGGTAAATTGATGTTAGAACACAATTACTAAATGCACGTGACAATTATCATCGGCGTATGTTAGAAGGAAAATCAAATTGAATGAACCTATTTTAAAAATAAATACATTTGAAATTAGCAAATGATACCATACATCTGTATCAAGAATGATAAAAATTCTGCGCGCCTCTGTATATTTTTCATGCCACCGAATTCAAATTGGAATCTGTCCAAGAAAATTTATTTTTCAATGTACAATCTATAAATATTTCTCTCCGCGTCGATCGACTCTCTTTCGTAGAAAATAATTGCCGTCGTTTCCCGCGAAAGTACGTCGACTCGTTAATTACCCAGTTTGCTCGAATTACGAGAGGCCTTGATGTCAGCTCGACAATCAGCCACGCGACAATTAATCTCGACGTTGTCCAATGGAAGACCTTGTAACAGTTATTAACGCACACGAGCTTCGTCAAACCAAGGCCAGTTTCTGATTGTTTTCAACAAACGTGCCCGCTCAAAGGGAGGAAGAAAAATGCACGTTGACGACTGATTTAGATTCTCCACGAATGCCAATCTCGCCGGTACGTTTCCACTCAGCGAAATTACGACGGACTTTGAAATAAAGAAAAGCGACGTGTCCGCGGTCATAGAGATTTTCACGAAACACCGTGGATACCATAATACGTCGTGATGATACGAAAAAAATGAAAAGGATAAACACATTGTGACCCGCGATAATGAATTTCTCCTGTACAGAATGGAAAGAAAAGTTTGTCCGTGGCATCGATGAATTTTGCACCTTCGATTTGATGGAAATACATGTGAAGACTCTGTCACAAATTTGAACTTTGAGGTTAAATTTTTTTTTTTTTGTATTGTATTCTATTCATTACGAAGGTAAAACTTTTCCAAGGAACTGCAAGCTAATGGTTCTCTTGAAAGATGGCAAAAAAGTTTCTTAATCATTTAACACGGCGTGCGTTCTAACAGCGACTTTATGGTTCTGGACACATGACGTCTATTTCACGTAATTTTTGTATCAGGTTTCACTAACATTTGATTTATTATAGTTTGATTACAGTTGTAGCATCAATGAATGATTAAACTAACAGTCGACGTTATTCGAAATATAAACATTAAATCTACGCGTCCAGAACCATAAAGTCGCTGTTAGAACGCATGCGTCCGCAGTGTTAAGTTAAGAAACTTTTTTGCTATTTTTCAAGAGAACTGTTAGATTTTTTAGAACAATTTTACTTTCGTAATGAGTAGAATGCAAAAAAAAAAAAGAAATTTTGCCCTTAAAGTTCAAGGTCAAGATTAATTTTGCGATAAGTTTTTTACATGTTTCTCCATCGAATCGAAGGTGTAGCCACGGACAAACTTTTCAGTTTGCAAGTTCAAATATCCACAATATGTACGTGTTTGCGAAAAAAGATGGACGAAAAAGAAAAAAAATGGAAAAAGTGGGAGAGGAAAATAGAGGTGAAAAGGAGGAAGAAAAAGGAAAGAAACATACTGGATAAAAGGAGAGAGAAAGAAGAAAAAATGTGTCGTGAATCGACGCACGTCGACGGATCGTCGTTGATGGTGATTAGCGGCGAACGATCGCGAATTTTTCGGATGTACGCGAAAAACTCGCATGTTTCTAACCGTATTCTCCACATCGTGGCTCTCCTCGTCCCTTGTCCTTTATGATCCCTTCCTGCCCGTCGGTTGTATCGCCGACGTTGCGGGATCGATACGATAGGTACGAGCATCGTTCCTCGTTAATTAGAAAGGTGATACCCATTAATTGTAGTTCGAGAATCAGCGGCTGCGTTGCGGATCGCTCCACAATTAAGGCACGCTAATTGAACGCTTCCAATTATCAGACTCCTGACCGAGTTGCCGAGTCGAGGATAGGAGGGAAAAGAAGTTGCTCGAGTATCGGGGATATCGCGACGCTGAATACTCGAATCTCTTCGGATGGTATCTCTTTGGGTCGCGGATGGTATCTCTTTGGATCGCCTTTGTGTTGGCAACCTGTAGAACAGAATCCTCGTCCTGATTTTCTTCTCGCTTTCACTGGATTTTACCTGTTACTCTTTTATCCTTGCGTTTTTATTTCTCTCTCTCTCTTTCTCTCTCTCCTTGATTTTACTGTACAATTGATTCGTTAGTTTGTGTTAGATCTTTCATCCTTGTGTTCGTATTTTTTGTTTCCTTAATTTTTGTCCTTTTGTAATTCTCCTTTCTTCTTCTTCTTGATTTTATTCTACGATCGATCCGTTAGTTTCCGTTGGATTCAGTTTGTTCTCTTCTTCTTCTTTCTCGGGTTTCCTCTCGGCGTGTATTTTATCTCTGGGTAGATTTAGAGGCATCTCTTTTTGCATATCGATCGACGAGCGAGATAAGAATCCACGATATTGAGAAGCGTTGTCTACGGTGATGCGCGAAAAGAGGGTAGAATCGTGCGAATGCTTTGCGAGGATGCGCTGTCGAATGTATGCCGATATTCGAATGCCATGGGAAAATGGCATCGATTAGTCCCATTATTCTGAATAATAAACGCCTATGATGGCGGATTCTAGCTGTATCTAAGAAACAAAGCAAAGGAATATTTGATAAACTTTAAAAAAAATCGAATTCGTTTCAAAAATTGTACCTTCTGTCATTCTTCTAGAATACTCTACTGAGTAATTAATTTAAAGCTTTGGCAGTATCTAGTGGTAACAGGTCGCCGAAACTTTGAAAAGTATTTTTCACGGGGTGAAATTTTTAAAATCGGTACTATAAATGTCTGAAAAACTACTGATCCAATTTGGATAAAGATTTGTGGTAATATTCTCAAAACTGTAATCTAGTACTTGATACAGTGAAATTTTTAATTCGTGTATTTTTCTTCTCTTCCTTATTAACAAAAGGAGTTGAAAGTTCATGACGAAAATCAGATAGTCATCGTTTGTTTAAAGAAATTAATTTTATAAATTGACTTTGACACTTTATTTGTACAATTTGACGTAAAATGAAAAAAGTAATCATAAGACGAATATATTATTTTTTAAATGAAATGTAATTTTGTCTCCAAAAAAATTCTTGAATTTCCCTTACTTTGCAATCATTTAAAAATATACAACACCCTAATGTACTTTGTGAACTTCGACTCTCTGTGTTCATTTCGTCAACACGTGAATGAATTTCTACGGCCGTTCTATCAAAAACTGTTACTGTGGATATCATTGATATTTTCAGCGATTCCTTTTTTTACTGTTGAAAGTTCTTATTATCACGAGCTCAACTTTCGTTCATTGAAAATTGAATTGCATGTCGTACTGCGGAGACTGAGAAACGACAGGATATTTATACGAGTATATATGTACATATTTCACGTTCATAAAAGTTTACGGGGGAAGGCATCGCTTAACTTTGTTTTGCTCGGCTAATTTGAAACTCCTTTGTCGTTCGAATAATGAGATGCATTGCGCTCCGTTCATCGGATAGAGTCCAATTCGGTCTCGCGTCATGGTTCGTTCTCTATTCTAATTCAACATACCTCATTGGTACACGCATACGCCAGAACGTCTCTTTAATGAAAGTAAAGCCTGGCACGGGGAAATCGATTTTATGTTCGCGGCGAATTGATTTTATTTTCACGGCGATTTTTTTTTTCCTCTCGTTGGGAAACTCCTCCTGGGGATAAAGAGATTCGGAATCGAAGAACTAAATAAATTCTCTTGGTATAAAAAGATACGGAACTTGTATTTAATAATCGTCAAAGGAGAAAGCAAAGAAAAAATAAAATAAAATAAAATAAAAATGAAACTGGAAAAATATAGTAAATGTAGTAAATATAGTAAATACAGTAAATGTAATATTAGTATTAGTACGGTAGTATTAAGGATACCCATAACTAACGTCGTTTCTTGATACTTTTATTTAAGAATTAATACATTTTTAATCTATAATATAATTTAACAATGAGTACACTAAATGTCAATGTATTTAACTAGAATACTAATTTATTAAATTTGAAGGAAACGACATTACTTGTATGGGAGAGCTCCCAATATTTCTAAGTTTATTGATTAAATTCGTCGATGGGATTGTTCAAATCATCGGTAGTATCGATCGCAAAAATTCATTGAATCATTTTGTCTGATAAGGTAAGACCTTGGAATATGAACTTTTGTAGTAACAACACGTGGCAATAGAAAAGTCCGATTTTCGAGGTATGTAACGTTGAACGATACCGTTGTATTTTACATAATTAAGCGGGCAGTGATGCGGTGCGATTCTGGGAACACGGCAAACGCATTTAGCGAATCAATCGAAATCCGACGGATGTGATTAGATTTCACGCATGATGAAAATCGAGCGTTCCAGCAATTGATACGCCGTAATAGCGCAGATATAGGTACACGATCGATAAGCGTATATTGTTATACAGCGTCAGAGACCGTGATAATCGTCTCGACAAACTGCTCATGTTTCTCTCTTCTCTATGCGTGTTTTTTTTTTTTTTTTAATACTTTTTTGTGCTTTTCTTTTCGACTAATGAACAGATCAAACACACGGTTCGAAACTGTGTGTTTTTTTCCGAAAATGGGAATCGACGCGAGAATCTGTCAAAAACGTTTCATCGTCCCTGAAATTAAATTTTTTCGTTATACCGGGTGCTGCGTGAGATAAAACTCTTCTTGGCCGAAGGGATTTCACCGCGCCATATTTGCTCGATCATCGCGATATTAGTTCATCGCCGT